>PITA01003576.1:0-45686 GCA_004023965.1 Spilogale gracilis
CAGGACAGGGAGGCTGGACAGGAGAGGAAGGAAGAACGAGTGGAAGCCAGAGAAAGGGGCTGCCTCCTGGCTGCTTAGACACTATCTAAATCCACTCTCCCGGTGCCCGGCCTGGCCTGGGGAGTGGGGGGGACTGAATTAGAGCTTGAGATTTCTGGCTCCCACCATCGGGCTGGAATATCTGCATGTTCGCTTCCACAGGAAACGCCAGGCATGAATATGGATGAAACTCCTCTCTGAGACCACAAGGGTACGGCTCAATTATTTGCCATATAAAGTAGCACATGAGGATTCTTTGCACTTGATCGTTTCCTCTGTGAAGGGCTGTGCATGCGCGCCTGATGTGTGTCTGTGTGTATTTGTGTGTGTGTGTGTGTGTGTGTGTGTGCGCACGCGTGTGCTGGATGTTTGGGGAGGCACCATGTCACCGAGCCCCTCATTGCAGTCCCAGCTGAAGCTGGGCACCTGGACAGAGTTTGGGAAAAGAGACCCCACTTGTCCATGAACCCCACCCTAATACACACATACCCCCAGCGGCCCCTGTGACTCCACAGCCACCGAATGGCCCAAGGACTAAGATCAGAGGAGAATCAGAATTTCTGGAAAACCCAAAAGCAGGAGGCTGATGGCCCTTTTCTTCTAAGTCCGCTCCCTCGTCTGGGGAGAAAGCCTGAGCCACCCGCCACTGCTCGGTAGGAAGGCAGGACGGAGAGGCTGTCTTAAGCTGGGCTGAAAGGGACACCCAGAGAGACCAGAGTCCCCTCTCCTCCCCCAGGATAGTCGCCCCATGGAGGAGAAGGGCCAAAGCTGCTGGAGTCAGAGGAGTGCAAGGAAACCTCACCTAGCATCAGAAGGTCTAGAGTTCCAGTCTCGGGCCAGTGACATAGCCCCTCTGGCCTCAGTTTCCTTATCTAGGAAATGGGCTAACAGTACTCTTACTTCCACAGGCAGTTGTAGTGGCACAATACTCCTGGTAAGGACTATAATTCTATTCCACCGAGCCCTCATCATGCAGCAGGGACTGTCCTAAGTACATTATTAATGTTAACTCACTTAATCCCGCATTAATCCTCAGTTAATACTCATTTAACCCTATGAGATGGATGCCATTATCAGCCTCATTGTGCAAATAAGGAAACTGAGACACACAGGGTTTAAGCAATTTGTACAAGGTCATGGAGCTGGGGCTAGTAGGTTTATTTAAGGCTAATTAGGCTCCCGAGTCACATAAACTCATCTGTTATCTCACTGGACCCCACAAATCTCCCCTTGCCCCCAGCCTCGGGTTGGTATGGTGCACCGACTCCACACAGAACCTAGTTGGACAGCCTGGGCTCCTTGCTGCCCGGGCCCACGCTCCTTTTCCTCATGCTCGGCCACGGGGTTGCTTTTCAACTGTGAAGGGCTTAAAAATGTCAGTTATTATCCATCAGTGTGGGGGGATTTCTGCCAAAGGGAGGACGCGCATTCCCTGAGTCGGAGGTCTAGGGTGCTACGGAAAAGGCGCGGTGCCTACAGGCTGCCCTCTCTCTCAGACCTTCTCTCTGGCAAACCCGAATCTCTCTGCTGTAGCCAAACACTTGCTTCTGGTCCTGAACAAAGAGGAAAGGGGGAACACAAGTTATCTTATTAACACGGGGCAGGGGTGGGGTTTGTGTTGGGGGGGCACCAGGGATCCACCTTGGATCCGGGGACCACCTGGAACGAGCCCCCCTCGAGGCTGCCACGCCGCGGCCTCCCCTGGAGGAGGTAGTGGAGGAGGGCAGGGTTGATGGGGGCCAAGCACAGCAGTGACCCTAAGCTGCGCCCACCCCGTGGGCACTTGGGGGAGCTTAAAAGCTCCCCCTCCACCCACACCATCATTCTGCAGGTGCTGAGACTCTTAAGGGACGTGACCACAGTCGTGCAGAATCTCTTTCCAACCAGCTGCCTCCCACAGGTCTCAGCCGATGAAGACTGATGGCGCTAATCCCAAAGTGAGCCGGTAGGCAACTTCCGGGCCCTCCCATGGCCCAGACCCCAGGGCCCCTGCAGTCCTACCCAAGGTCTCATTTTGTCAGGCACCGGACGCCCCTGGGGGCAGGGCCTGGATCTCTTGTAACCTGGTAGAACCCAAGCTTGAAGTGTTTCTTCCTGTCACCGTCTTTGGGACCTGTCTCCCCCTGGAAGCTTGACTGGCCCAGGAGTGAGCCTTGCATGTCAGGTGCCTGTGAGACTCAGCTTTTTTTGCTTATTGACTGTGTGCCCTCAGATAAGTAACTTAGCCTCTCTGAGCCGAAGTTTCATCATTTGCCTCGATAGTGCAAGAGTGAAGTGGTCCTAATGAACCAGGGCTCAGGAGGGGCTGTGGGCCTGGGGGTGCTGTGTCTTCCTCACTGCCCATGGGGCTCTTCCTGGGCAGGGGCCATCAAACGGAGTTCCTACTCTGGGGCTGACAGTGAAGGAGGGAGGAACACGTGTGTCTTCCAGGTTTCTGCCTCCAGCATCTCAGACGCTTTGCTGCTCGCCCCGTAGAGCATGCAGTCTTGAACGCGAGAGGCTGTTTTCAGAGGTGCCTGCCAGGGGGATAATGAACATGGGAAAGCCTCGTGTTGTCTATGTAGCCTCCCACCTGAAACCCGGTAGACAGCTCATTGGGTCGGGAGGACTCGTTCTAGGTTGCTGTGGGAGCTGGGGAGAAGTCGGGGCTTGATGAGGGCTCTTGTTCCTGTTCTCCTTCCCTTCCTCTGGTACCAGCCTCACCAGGAGGGAGTGGGGAGGGGCGGCGGGCACCGAGGAGAATCCCCCCTCCCTTCACACCCACCCACCAGTCCTAGTCACTGGAAAGAGCAAATGCAAATAGATCCAAAGCACAATACCCAGAATACACAGCCAGGCTTCCTAGGGGCTCACTCTGAGTTGAAGCTGGGCTCCTCCTGGGGGCTGACATTTTCCCTGGGTCAAACAACATCTGCGGCTCGCCGAGCTTGGCGAAAGGTGAAGGGGCCAGCCACTGCCACTGTGGACTCCAGGGAAACGGAGAACCCCAGCTTCACGGGTCCCTCCCACCTGGAGGGGGTTCTGGGCCACGCCTTCACTTGCACACATACCCTCCCCCACGGTTCCACAAGCGCACCCTCGTGCACCCCTCAGCCACGCATAAGCCCACGTGTGTGCATTCCCACTTGCATGCAGACTCACATCATGTCCTTTCGTGAACACTCTTGCCCACTCAAACCCTCACACGTGTGCACGCACATATCCGTCCACAAGCCACGCACAGACTTCAGTGAGCTAGAGGAGAGCGTCTTCCCCCACCCCCTTCCCACACGGCCCCCCAAGATGAGAGGGGGCAGAACCCAGGGGTGGCTGTTGAGGGCTTGAAATCAATGCATTCTGAGAAGGAGGACTGTCTTCCCCTCCAGGCTCCAGGCCAAATCTCCAAATGAAATCAAGCTGGGGAGAAATGAACACCCGAGATGCACAAAACAATGTGAAGAAGAAACGAATAATAATATAAAAAAAGGTGAGAGTTATTTTTCAGCTCACTGGCTTTCTGAAAAGTAATATAAAGTTGTGCAGCGTCTTCTTGGAATCGACCTTTCTGAGCCGAGACCCAGGCCACACGCACATCTCTTTCCTCTCTTTCTATTACCCGAAATTTGTATGGTTTCATCTCCTCTGATTTTCTTTCCTTTGTGTGCCTGTGCAAACCCGTCATGTCAGGGGCTTGTCCCCAGCCCGGCAGCCCTGCCCTACCACCACGCTTCTCCCTGGCTCCCCGGCTAAGGATTACGGGTCCCCCATAACTCCAGAGCTCCCCCACCAGAACTGCGACCTTGTTCCCCCTCAGCTCTGTCCTCCTTCGCGCCCAGAAGGGGCTGCAGACTCTCCCCCTGGCCTTTGTTCCGGAGAGAATTCTCTTGCCCACTGTTCCTTGGAGCAGGGCTGGAAAGGGAAGGATGGACGGGCCCAGGGGCTCAGGGGCCTGGAGCAGGAGGACGGGATGGCATTTGGTGAGAGCATGAGAGAGCAGGTGAGTTGTAAGAGGATCCTGCCTTCTTCAGAGTATGGAAGTTTAAAGGTTTCCATTCTAAAATGTCTAGGAAAAAGGCTAAAGAAGGGGGACCCAGAATCTTCCTGACAATAGTGACATTCCCTGTAGTTTCAGTCAATTTGCCACTAGAAATGGGCTGGAAGGACAGACCCGGTGATGGCTACTTCTGCCACCTCCCATCCCCAGACACACATACTCCCGACGCGCACACATGGACCACACACAGATGTGTGTACATGAGTGCCTCAGACACATGCATATAGAGGCGCACACACACGGCCCTGAAGCCAACACACAGATACGCCCCTTGGGCGCACACATAGCTCAAACCCCTCCACACGAATACACACACGTGTGCCCCTGACACACAGGCATGCACACACATGGGCGGATGTGCCCTTCCTCCTGCATGATTCCCCATTAGAGTTGCGCCGGGGTGGGGGGACGTAATGGTCTTATGGTCTCTATCACCGTTGTAGGGGGAGAAATGGTCTCTATTCTGTTGACTTTCGCAATGAGACATCAAACATGGGGAGAAAGTGCTTGGTGGCCTCTTTGTTACAAAGATAAGTCTGGCTTACTGCAGACGAGAGGAGGAAAGGCTTCGGAAAGACCAGTCAGACCTTGGTCCACGGAGCAGAGAGAAGAACACTAATGGATGTTTGGGGTGGGGAAAGAAGGGGATGGAGATGTAGGCAAGGTAACTGAAGCTTTTCTCTGGAAGAGACTAAGAGGTCTAGCGTAGAGATAGGTAATTCTGATGCTCCTCATCTAACGTGTTCTTGTCCTCACTCAGCTAGTAGTTGAAGCACAAAGTGAACCCTGTGAGGGGCTCGGGATATGACACAGTGTGAGTGGGGGGACTGCTGTACCTTCCATGGGAATGACTGACATGTGTGAATCCTTGGCTTTTTGCTTAAGTGCTGCGCCTTCACTATGTCATTTCTATCATCCCAGTCACCTTGTCCTATAACTGGGACGGGTCTTGGTGGGCCCGTCTTAGAGGTGAGGAATTTGGGGTGCAGGCAAGGTGAGTGACTTTCCAGATGGATTAGTTAGGCTGGATTAATTGCTATAACAAAGAGCTCTGCAGTCCATAGACGTCTCTCAAACAGGCCCCTCTTCAATGAGAGTTGGTAAGTGTGGTTGGCTTGATGGGACCCAGGCTCCTTCTTGTGGCTTTGTTACTCTTGAGGTGCTTGGTGTATCTCGATTTGGCAGGTGGATGGGAAAAGCAAGGAACTGTTTACCCATAATGTTTTCTATGGGCCAGGCCTGGAAGTGATAGGATCACCTCTGCTCACATCCCAGGGGCTAGAACCTAGTCATCTGACGACAACTACAATGGGGAGGCTAGGGAACGTGGTGCAGCTGCGGGTCTGGGAAGAAAAGGAGAATGTAAATGAACCCTGCCCATCTCCACTGTGCATGGACTCACACAGCCAACAACAGTGAAACCCATCTTTCGATCTAGGTTCTGATGGCAGTAAGTACTATCCTAGCCCTTTGAAGTATTAAGCTTTTCCAATAGAGTAGTGTTCCTGGTCTTTTTCGAGGTCTGAAAGTCCTTACATTTATAAGAATATCATGCTAATGGTCGTAATATCTCCCTATCTGGTCCATTATGCACACATCACATTTCCTCTCACACCCTATAAGTTATATAGTCTAACTCTACCTTCTAACCGAGGACAATGCGGCTCAGTGAGATTAAGTAGCTTCTCTGAGGTTGTAGGAACGTGAGAATGTGAGTCTAAGCCTTTCTGGCTCTGGCCTTCCATCTTGCTTACATGTTGCTATGGTTCCCCCTGCACCTGGGATTGGAGGCTGAGTCGGTGGAGAGTCGGCCTTCTTAATCCTGCACGGCAGACCTCCCTGGTGAAGCTTAAGTAGGATGCAAACGGAGTGGGCAGAGTTCTTGCTGCCTTCTGCTCTGGGAAGCATCTGGAGAAGTATGAGGGTGGAGGTCACTGTAGCTCAGTTGCCTTAATTGACGTGATAACTGTGTGCCTGGAGGTATTAGTGGGGCTGGAAATTGAGTTCCAGTTATACGATCTTGAGCGAAGCATGCTGGGTTAAGAATCAAGAGATATTCATGAGGAATCTCAGCCATAGTTAGCAGTGCAATTTTGGGCATTGCACTTAAAATCCCTGGGGCTCAGCACCACACCCTCTCCTCCTGCAAATTGGGGACTGTAAACACACTACTCTGATTCCAGACCCTCTCAGGCTGTATAGCCTCCTAACTGATTTCACCAAGGCCTTATAGTTTGTCTTTCAACCCTTTCTGCACATCCTGGAAAGGAACCTTCTTAATGACATGCACATTTCATTGTGTCCTTCTTCTGTGCAATGATGTTCATGACTACAGCCAAGTCGAAGCTCCTGAATTAACCCCTCCTACTTATTATATTCTGCCCCTAGGCTGCCCATCTGGATGGGTCCTCCTTGACTCCCAGAAACCTATTGAATGTTTCCTTACTTCCTTACTCCTCCCTCTGACATCCCATGGCTAGGGTACCCTCATCACTAGCCTACCCGTTGCCACTTCTGAGATACCTGTCCTGATCCCCCAGATGATCTCTGCTTTTACATCACCACATTTGTACCCTCATGCGGTGCTTCCCTCCTAGGTCCCCTCGGGCCATGGTCTTCTGAGAACATTTCTTATCTTTTTCCCCAGCTTGTGAGCATCATCAGGGTGAGAGCTAAGCCTTGTACAGTTTGTACCTTTGGATATAACAGCTCTCAGACAATAGTTTACGCCTGAAAAAAATCATCACAAGATAGCCAAGACTCTTAGTGATATGCAAATGAAAGACTGGCTTAGGAGCCATCATTTATGTCCATTTGACTGTTTTCCGCCAGCCTGGGGAGCAGGAGGTGGCATCCACATCTTGGAGGGCTCCTAAACTCCCTGGGTTTATCTGTAAGGCTGTAGGAGTGGGACCTAGCAGCAGAGACTTAGGGCACCTCGCCTTGTGTATTCTCTGCCCACTGGGGGTGGGGGTGGGGTGGGGGTAGAAGCCCAGGCCTCTGTTAGGCTAACCTGTCAGGGAGATGTAAGCGAGGCATTTGGGGAACTCTTCAAATGGAGCTCTCTTGGCTCTTTGCCCACACTCAGCCCCTCCACACCAGGCCAAATTGTAGACTGAAGCCAGTGGCAAAAGTAATGGATTGGAACCAGGATGCTCAGGTTAAGTGGGCTGCTCTGTGGAGCTCATCCATAATCCTGCTGGAGCCCAGAGAACAATACGTTAATTAGAGCAGACAGCAAGGCTCCCACCAGCCATCCATCCTGCCTGTGTCTGCGGGGCCTTCCCCATGGACACGCCAGCCCACTCCCTTCTCTGAAAGAGATTTATTCATTATCAATGTTTGTCTGGGAGAAGGACCCAGTGGGGAGGGAACAGGATTCCAGAGGGGATGGGGTCTGAAAAGGGCAGCGCCAAAGCTGCTGGCAGCCGAAGAATGGGTGCGTCTGGGGGCTGGAGATGGGGTGTTCCCAATTAGGAGAATGAGGCACGTACCCTGGACTGGATGGGGGAAGATGTAAGCCAAATGGAATTAGAAGAAATTCAGTAAATATGTCCAACAAGTGGTCCTTGTGGGAGTTTTAGCTTTGGACCTAGCTCACTTTAAGCCCCAGATGATGGGGGTAGGGGTGAAGAAGATAGGGAGCAGATGAATTCCATTTATCTAAAGTCTACCCTCGTGGTTGCACTTTGGAAGCAGCCAGAAGGTGCTTGTTGAGTGAATAAATGTCTTTCATGGCAGCCAGAGGGATTTAGGTCAGACATCATAAGGAACTCATTACCAATGAGCAAGAGGAAATAGGAATGAGAAAGACCAAAAAAATGGGTTTTGGAATTCCTACCTGCAAGAATCTTTTGAAAGAAAGACAGATGTATTTCATTTTTCCTGGATCCCATTATCTGTGGATCATGTAGAATTTTGGAGAAAATGGGAGAGGACCAGTTCTCCACAAGAAAGTGAGACAGTCTGGGGAGATAAGAGGTCAACTGGTCAGGAGTGGCAAAGGACTTGTGGGCTTGTGGCCCACTGACCAAAGCTCCAAAGAGAATGAGAGGAGGTGAGAAGTGGGGTGCAAAGTCCTAATGAACTCAGCTCACAAAGGCACACGAAGGACTCTAGCCCTCTCTCTGCAATCCCTGCTGCCAGAGAAAAGGAGGAAGTGGGAAAGTGATTGGGGGAGTCCCACACTAGTGTGTGCTAGCATCTCGCTGCTCTAAGCCCTGGGCCAGTCTTATCCCCTCACGTGGGGCCTTGCTGGACATGCAGACTCTTGGGCAGCACCCCAGAACTACTGAATCTAAATCCCCATTTTAATAAGAGCCCCCCTATGATTTTTCTGCACATCACACTTGGAGAGGCAAGTCAGCTAGATCATGTGCCTACTTCTTCAGGACCAGATAGTGTTTTAGGGAGAGAACCACTGGAGAAGGTTGGAAATTCTTGCCATGTCTATTAACTGGTGGGGTGACTTGGGGGCAAATCACGTAAGCCCTCTGGGCCTTAGCTGACTCATATTTAATGTGAAGAGACTGAACCAGATCTGTGTTTCTTAAACTTGATTAACCCTCAGAATCACCTGGAATGAAAAGCAGATTCTTGGGGGCCACTGCTAGCATTTCTTATAGAGTCTGAGATTTCTGACTGGTTCGAGACCAGGCTAATGGTGGGTGTGGATCCCGCACACCCAGGATTTCAGTGAGCCCAGTCGTAGGCATGGAAGTCAATGCAGGCAAAGTATTAGCTACAAAGATTTAAGAAGAGTCCTGTGAAACACAGCAATAAAACCTGGAAATAACTATCCATTTCCTACAACAAAATGTCTCATTTCCAAGTCCATAAACGCTCCCCCTCCAGATCCCCAGACCCATCTGTTTTGTAAGCATGTATAATTATTAGCACCATAAAGTCGCTTTCTATACCTAATGTAATTATCGGGAACCAAAGTAATATCAGGTAGAGGAGGGGGAGGGAAGAGTAGGCGCGCTCACTGCAGACTCAGACTATTTCTTTAAAGAGAGAGAAGTATTCACACGAGAATGTAATGATTCTTTATGGTGATATTATACTTCCTATGGAGGCTTTGGGGACAGCTTTGCAAATAAGACTGAGCTGGCTCATCTCAAAGTAAAGAGCAGTTTCCTACCATGTACAAGGGATTTAGGCCCTACTGGGAGCTAGGAATTAGGATCACTGCGCTTCCTCTGCTATAACCTTCAGTTTCTCTGTAGGTCTCCAAGAAGACCTCCCGTCCGAGACACTTCCAAAACCGTTTATTCTTTCCTTCCTTTTGCATTTCCTCCGGCAGGGAAAAAAAAATACAGGGCTTCTCTGAGATGTTAGCTAGCTAGGAACTAGGGGTTCAGAGTAAAGGCTTGATTATGGTTTTGTGTTCACCTTAAGTGCCTTGGGGGGGCATCTAGTGAAATGCTAACTGAGTGAGTGAGTGAGTAATGGGAGGAAGTGAAGGATGAATGGATAAGGCCCAGATAATGACAGGAACTGTTATTGAAGATGAAGGAGAACATATTCCTTCTCTTCATATGTCCTATTTCTGAAGGGGTACAGGGCAAAATAAGGACCAACCAGGCATTGAGGACAGGCTGATTATGATTTACTGTATGATGAGTGAAATAACATTCTGACCATGTGGGCTGTCCAAATGGACTGGTTGCTTTGCTTCGTGCTGAGTTCTCCATCACTGGAGATTCTCAGACAGAGCGCTTGCCCCATGAGTCTTGTCTAGGACGCCTGTGTATTAGATAGGAAGGAGGGGAAATGGGTAATGGGGAGAATACTTATTGGCATTTACTATGTGCCTGACTCTTTGGTGATATCATCTCATTTACTCCATTCACCAAACCCATGGGGGTTTTAAAAAGAAAAAAGGCAAGGGTGGAGAATGATGGAACTGAGTCCCAGCATCCCAGCTAGTACGAGGTTGAGCTAGGTGGCACACCAGGCCTGCCCGCTCCCAGGTTCATCTGCCTTCTACAGGGACTTGAAAATACTGTCCTTGGCTTAAAATTCTTTGGTGCACTTGTTGGAACTGAACTTGACATGCTCGATTCTTGAGAACACAGGCTGCTGCCGCGGCTGACGGTGAGGTTGGTCTCTCTTCTGGATCCATCTTTGAAAATTCAAAAAGGAGCTGCTGTGGGAAAAGCAACTGTTTTCAAGGCAATTCTCTTTTGGCTCGCATTTGTTTGTTACGCTGCCCAGATGTCTCCTCATCTGCAGGTTTTTCTGTGTGCTAGGATCCCAAATCAGCGTGGTGGCTTAGGGATCCCATTCTCTGACCTGGAAATCCATACCAGTGGTCGCTCCTTCCTTCCTGTCCTCAACCCAGGGAATGGGCTCCTCTCTCCGGCTCTCACACGGACCTCAGTCAGGGCTTATTAGAGGAGTGTCCGTTGAGCAGGGGCAGATGGCTGGGGCTAAGGACTGTCCCATTGTCACAAATTTCTTGTGCTGGAAATATCTCCAAGATGCTGGTGGTGCGGTCTGGAGAGACTGGGCTGCCGTGCTTTCTGCAATGTCTCTGTAGCATTTGGCAGCAGCTTCATGTGTGTGTGTGTGTGTGTGTGTGTGTGTGAGAGAGAGAGAGAGAGAGAGAGAGAGGCGCTCGTCTCTGTCCAACCTTCTCTGGATGCCCACCAGATTCCTTCCTCCTGTGTGCCTCTGTGCCCTGTTTCTCATCTGTCTTTGAAACCGTGTGTCAGGGACTCCTTCCTCATGTGCTGGGGGAGCGGTGGATGAAAGGGTTCCAGGAGGCAACTTGTCTCTTGGGATCAGGCCACCACCTTTCCTCTCTGAAGTCTACCTCCTTCCTTTTGCCTCGGCCTGCCTTTGCCTCCAGTTCCGTCCAATCCGGCTTAATATCGTGCTAGGGGAGGCCCCTGCTAGAGGAGGGCACCAGCCAGGCCTCTGGGAGGGCATCTGCTTCTGCTGATAAGTAGCCCTGTCTTTTCCTTACCCTTCGGTGGGGCAGAGATGCTCCCCCACCCATGTGAGCCACAGAATTAAAGCGAGGCACCAGGCTTTGGCAGCTGGCCTTCCTGGCACCAGATCTGCTCTGTCTCCGTGGATTTCTCTCTCAGAGACTCACCATGGCCTGATTAAAAATGATTTGTTCTTGCAAAGCAAAATTGGGTCTTGTGTGGAGTCCACTCCCAAAATGAGATGGGAAGCTGGAACTCCACGGGCCCCGAATCTTCGGGTCTGAGAACAGAGTCCCACTTCGAGACCTGGTGGGGTTGCAGAGCGGAGGGCTGCACTGAGGGTGAACCTCCCTCTACCTGCCGCAGACTTGTGGCTTCCCAGTCTGCTGGGGGCTCTGTGACAACGGACCGCAGATGGAGGTGGGGGCCCGCGAACAGCAGAGAGACTTGGTCTCATACTTCTGGAGGCTGGAGGTCCAAGATCGAGGTGTTGGCAGGGTTGGTTCCCTCTGAGGGTTGGGAGCACAGGATCTGTTCGGACCTCTCTCCCCAGCTGGCAGATGGCCGTCCTCTGCCTCTCCTTCTTCACGCTGTCTTCCCTCTGTGTGTGTCTCTTGTCCAAATCTCTCCTTTTTATAAGGAGGCTGGTTGCATTCGTCAGCTCAGGCTGTCATAACAAAGTGCCACAGCCTATGTGCTTTAAACGACAGAGACCCCTCCAAGCGACAGAAACCAACAGAAAATTTTCTCACCAGTCCAGAGGCTGGAAAGTTCAAGACGAAGGTCCAGCAGAGTTCAGTTTCTGGCGAGAGCTCTCTCGCTGGCTTGTGGACGGCGTCCTTCTCACTGTGTCCTCATGCGGCAGAGGCGAAGACTCTGGTGTCTCTCCCTCTCCATAAAAGGACACCAGCCATATCACGTTAGGCCTCCACCCGCATGCCCCATTTAACCTTTATCATCTCATAGGCCTTGTCTCCAAATACAGTCACATTCGAGGTTGGAACATAAGCATATGTTAAGCATACATTTTGGGGGAAGGGGACAAAATTCAGTCAGTAGTGACTGGTTGTTGCAGTAGGGTCTACCCTAATGATCTCACTTGATTTTCTCTGTAAAGACCTTAGAGCCAAACGAGATCCTGTTCTGAGGTCTGGGGAGTAGGACTTCAACAGACGAATTTCAGGGAATGCAAGTCAACCTGTACAACTCAGCCGCACCCCGCTGGCACCCCAGCTCCCTCAGTCCCCTTGAGATCCATTACAGAAGACACTCTTCCAGCTGCTTTCCCTTCCCTAGAACAGTCTGCTGGGTTTTCTGGAGCAAGGGATGGGAAGAAGGCCCCCTGCAGCTCCCTTAACTGAAGCAGGACACCCAGGGTACCCCAGACTCTGCTCAGCACTTGGCTATCATTTTCTGTGTCATGGGCTCGTCCCCTGGGGCCACTGCCATGCCAGCTCATTCACCTCCGTTCCAGGAGGAAGGAACCCCAGCTTTTAGGTGTCTGTAGAGACATCTGGGCAGAGCCAGCCAGAGAGTGTGAGAGGGGCACCTCTGAAGAGGTTCTGGGGGATAGGGTGTGTAGGGAGAGTCTGGGAAGTGGGAGCGAGGAGAAAACAGAGAGTAGGAATTAGTCAGATCCCCCCTAGTTCCAAGCTTACTGTCACAGCCACAGAGAAAGCCTTTTAACCACACTTTTTCCTCATAATAGGATTATTCTGAAAACATTTCAAGCGAGAGAAATGTTGTTTTCTTTTAAATCTTTATTTAAAGTACACAGAGATCAGAATTTTCCTTTCCAGATTAAGTAGCCCTTATATCTTTATCATTCCCCCATAATTTTCCCCTGGAGATAGAGAAGGCAGGTCTTTGCTATTATCAGGAGGCCCTAGAAACATGCTGTGCTTCTGAATTAGGGAGCTGGGCATGGGATCAGGGTCTTGGGACTCCTCCCTGTTCCCTGCTGCTGACCACAAACTCACATCTTGGCCCCCACACCTGATGCCCCCCCAGCTCATCAAAGGGCTGGTTGTCTACCTTCCTCCTCACTCCTCCACACCTCGCTCAACGTCATGGCACGTTGGCCTTGGGGAGAGCACAGGTTTGTGAGTTAGAAGAATTCACTTTACTCCCCACAGGATCCAAGTGGATGGGGTGGTGGGGCATAAAAGCTTGGGGAGGGGAGGTAGATTTCACGTGTCTCCTTTCCTTCTGGTTGCATACACCCTGGCCAACATCTGAGGAGAAGGATGCCTGCATGCTGCCCTCCCATATCTGCCTAAAATCAGACTCAGACAGACGGAAAGGTCTCTAAAAAGCATACAGCTCATGTCCCTACTCGATGTGTGGATAGTGGAGAGAGCCCTGCTTTTCATTCCTCCTGGGGAGGGGAGCACTGTCCCCCAAGCTGTGGGAGGCAGCTCAGGATGGTAGAATATCTTGGCCGTGTTGAGCAGAATCCTTCCTATTAGGGCTTTCCAGAGAAAAAGATCCAATAAGATGTGCGTGTGTGTGTGTGTGTGTGTGTGTTTCCATTTATATGTATATATTTATATATTTCCATATGTGTGTGTGTGTATATATATACTTTTCACATATATATGGAAGAAGATTTTTATTAAAGGAATTGGCTCATGTACCTATGGAGGCGAACAAGTCTTACGACCTGCAGAGTGAGTGGGCCAGCTGGAGAGCTGAAAGTGTGGCTCTAGTCTACAGGCTGGCAGGCTCAAGACCCAAGAAATGTTGATGTTTTGGGTTGAGTCCAAAGGCAGGAAAAAGCTGATGTTCCATTTCAAATGTAGTCGGGTAGGAGAAACCATCTCTTACTCAGGGCAGGGTCAGCCTTTTTTTCTAGCCAGGCCTTCACCTGATTGGATGCGGCCCACCCACACTGGGGAAGGCATTCTGTTTTATTAAGGTGTTAATCCCATCCAGACACCCTAACAGAAACATGCAGATTCATGTTTGACCAAATGTCTTGCATCCAGTGGCCCAGTCAGGTTGATATGTAACAGTAATCACCTTCCTTCCTTTCTACCGTTCCCCAGTTAGTCTGATTTTACATTTCTGGAAGGTGAAACTACTCTGGCCAGAGAGGGCAACAACTGAGGTTCTATCTTAGAGAAAGTGACTGGCTGTCAGGATAAGGAAGCCTGTCTCCCTGCCCCTCTGAGCACCTGGGTGGAGCCCAAGAACTGATAGGTGGGCCAATGGGAGCCATATCCTGGGACTGATCTTTGGAGGAAAAGAAGTAAGAAAACACATTTCCATCTCTGTCTTCCACCCCTCCCAGTGGCTTCAGAGAGGGAGGAAAAGGGAGCTGCTACTTAAATGCCAAAAGCTCGACCTGCATCACATCCTTGAAGTTGCACAAAAACTCAGCACAGGCCAATCTCAGCTCTGCCGTCAGCACAGGGAAACAGGCATGAGCATACATCGGCAGCTCGGAGTCTTGGAGCTGCCGACGGTAGGAACCAGGATTGCAATCTGGCTTATATGTACTTTGAAACTTCCTCTTCAGGCTATGTCTTGGGAAGCAGCATGCTTGGGCAGGCTCTGGAAACTGTCTTGCCTTGGGGTTGAAGGCCAATGGTCAGGTTTAAGAGAATTCTGATAGCAGCAATGTCATTCTGCCCAGGTGCCCAGGCAGCAAAGCTGTCCGCCAGCAAAGGGAGTCACCGCGGGTTTGAAACTGTGATGCTAGGTCACCTGCAGGAGACAGGAAGTGAGGAGCCTGGAGGACAGGACCATGATGGGTCACGCTCTCCAGCTCTGGGGTCCTTGGGATGAAAGCCTTTTGGTTGAGCAGGCAACCCGGAGGCTCCTTTATTTGGGGGGCACTGAGGAAAGGGACAGGTCAGGGAACAAGTGGCCAGCTGCCTCAGAGCACATCCAGGTCTGCGGTCCCTCGCCGCTGGCTCAGAGAACAGGCTTCACTGCGGGAGGAGGGGGGGATGGCACAAGTGGAGGCCGGCTTCCTGTTTGCCTGGGACCCTGCCAGCCCGTGTTAGGCAGTGACTCAGAAAAAGAAAGCAAACAAGGGGATTTTCCGATGGTCTTTGCATGCTTTTTCCTTTGTTTTCCCTTAGAGAGAGAGGCAGCCACCACGGGTCCTCTAAATCTTGGCCCAGAGAAACCAGGCTGGAGAAGGTGGGGGGAGGGCTTCGTCAGATGAGAAGCCTGAAGCCAGGCTAAGCTGAGCTGGGAGCTGTTGATAGGCACCCCTCTGCTTCTCCGGAGAGACAGGAGCTGACCTTTTTGGATCCCCTGGCTTCTCTTCCACTGGACTATTTAACAAGAACTATCATTAATGTGGACAATCTGGGGGCTGCAGAGGGGCCTGAAGTTAATCACGGGGGTATTCCGCAGACACCCCTGGGGAAGAGACCTCTCTATCCTTCCGTCTTGTCTGTGCACAGCTCCTGCCTGGAAAGTCTCGCTTCTCGTAGCTTCCGTTCACCACACAGTGTCTCCCAAGCCCTGGAGTTGGCTCCTGTTTGTCTTGTGGCATTCCCCGGCTTGGGCTTGTCCTCTGACCCCACAAGCACATTGTGTTTAGAGTACCATTGCCCTCTGTGGGAATGGGGCCTGTGCTCCGAAAGGACCCCCTGTAGCCGCTGTCTCATTCCCTCAGCTGGACTGTAAGCGTCTTCAGCGGGGATCAGATCGTCCCTATCTTTTATATCCTACATAGTCACTACTAGAGGGCTGAGCATATGGCGAGGGTTTAATCACTGCATGGTAGAAAGAGAGGCGGGAGGAAGGGAGGGATGGAGGCAGGGGAGCAGAGAAGAAGAGAACGGGAGGGAAAAGAGAAAGATTTGTTTCTGTCTTTTCTTGTCCACACATCAGTAAATCTGTACGTGAGAGAGGGTTCCCTATTTTATGATCATTATTCCTGTCTGGGAGGTGCCCCAGTATGGAGAACAGCTCTGGGCTCTGGCCTCAATCCCTAGGTTCTGGTTCTAGCTTGTATTCCTAGCCAGGCAACCCTGAACAGGTTACTTCTCTGTGTCCCAGTTTCCTCGCTATAGGAAAAGGGGAATAATAAACATTAGTCTCATATAAGCTTATTAAGAAGATTAAATCAGATCAAGGGACCTCATACGCTGAGTAAACTGGGTTTCCTTAGGCAGGAAGGGGAATGCTCAGGTTTATGATATGGGGAACTCTGATTCCAATAATAATGATTTTGTTCCTATCTAATTAGTTTCTAGCAAGTGCTGACCAATGAAAATTTCTTTCTCTACGTGGTCTCAGTATGTAGCTAATGAGGTGGGCAGTTTACTAGAGGTTCAGAAAACTTAATTGACTTGAAAAAGTAGAATTTGAACCCAGATTCCTAATGGCCTTGGAGCCCCAGTGCTCTCTATTGCATCAAACCATTTCCTTTGGAAGCAAATTAGGGTCACTATGGGGGAGGTAATGAGGCTGATGTTGGACTCAAAGACTCTAGGAGAGTCTCCAAATCTTGGGATTGTATCACTTCCCCAACTAATAGGGCACAGCAAATACTCAGACTCATTCTTTTCTTGGTTAGTTTTTTTGCATCTTTTCCTCGCCCTGAGTGTGTCCTTTGCAGTCAGAGTGGGGTCTGCCAGCCAGGGGCAACTTTTTCCCCCGGAGCCAGGGATGGCTGCATTAAAGTAGAATCCAGGCGGAACCAGGCAAGGGAGAAGTGGCTCTGAAGTAGTAACCAATTGATCATTTGGCAAACTTCATTGAGCACTGACATGTGCCAGGAGCCGTGCTAAACCCTGAGGGGCTAAGGAGAACATGCAAGTGTTCTGATCTCCATGAGCTTACAGATGGCGAGGAAGACGGGATTCAGGGCAGACAGAGGCTCCTTCTGCTTCCAGCTGGGCAGGGGAGGGGCGGGGCCAGAGGATGGTGGGAGGGAGGGGTTTGTTGGGGAGAGAGGCTCTACCCAGGGAATGGTGGTAGAGGAGGGAGTGACACTCCCAGGGTCCCCCTGGAAGTCTCTACCCCATCCCACCGGCCCCCTTAGGCCTGGTTCTCAGTTTAAGCCCAATAACTTCAGTCTCTGGGTTGCCTCCCGCCTGCCACGTTCCAACTCAATCATTCTTTGAAATTTGGAGCTGTAGCTAAACCGCCTTTGCCCTCTAACAGGATTTGCACAGTCTCCGCGGCCGAGGCAGCGCGGCTCCTCACCTGCTGTTGTAATCGGCACCACTAAGCCTGCCGCTCCAGGCGGAAAGCTTAACTCGCCTTGCCCATTCGAGCTCGCTCTTCCTGGCATCGGAGCCTCATATCAGGAAGGGGAGTTAATCCTCGCCCCCCGCTCAGCACACAGAGACATTTCAAAGGAAACACAATGGCAGAGGGAGCGCAGCATCTCCAGAGGGGCAGTGAGGTCCCCGTGCCCCGTACTTGACGGGCAGTAGAAAGGGTGCCCTGGCATGTACGGACCTTCTCCTGAGGGGGTGGGCGAGAGAGCCAAAGTCCCTGACTTTCTGGGAGACTTTGTTTCAGGGACTGCCCGGCTTCGGTGTCTGCATAGGGAGGGCTGGCTCTGTTAACAGAGTGGGGACCCGCGAGCCACTGTGACGGGTGTGTGGCTGCCCTTGGGCCAGTCAACACCTAGGACCTTTTCCTAAAACCATTAAAACCTGCTGGTCATTTTGTGCCCTCTACCTCCTTCTTAACACCTCATACTGTTGAGGGCAAGAGCCCAGAGCACTAACAGTGCCCGACACACAGTAGGACTGCAGCAAGTGCTTGCTGAATGAATGAGCCTAGCACTTCAACCCAGCTTCGTTCCAGGCACCATGTCATAACCTCCTTACACACACAAGGAACGTGGGAATCTGATCACAGAGGTGTTAAATGGAAAAGCAAACTAGAAAGAGGAACAAGTTGTTGGAGGCAGGGGCTGTGTGCATGCAAACATTTGTTCGTTCAAGAGCCCAAGATGTGCCAGGTGTTTTTTCTAGATGCTGAGAACGTAGCAGGAAAAAACCGCACATTCTTGCACCATTCTAGTAGAATATACCAGACGAGGACTGGGCAACAAACACATTTTAACTTTTAACCTAAGAAATAACTTCCCAACAACTAGAATTGCCCACTGATACAATGTTTGGCTGTGTAGTGAGCTCCCCATCCCTGGTAAAGCTCGAGCAGAGGCTACATGGGTATCCATGAGTGATGCAGAAGAGGGGTACAGCAGATCCTATGCATGCCGGCCCATGTCCCCCTTCTCCTATCTTTTTAGTGCCCATTGGCTGGATTCCAGCTGCCAGCACCTGCATTTGCTTGTCTGAGAGCTTTCTCTGGCCACAACTCAGCAAGTTGGAAGTTGCCCCCTCATTGCCTACTACTCTACAAGTCCTGGGCACCAGAGGCTCGGGTGTAGCAGGATGAAGCCGTATGTTCTAGTGGGGAGGGGAGAGAGACACAGGTTGTTCAACAAGTGTTGAAGGGATTCAGAACAAGCTTCCCCGAAATGTGTCATTTTGGCAGGTGGATTATTTTGAGCTGAAGACAGTCAAGGCCCAAAAGAGTCAGAGAGTGCTTTTTCCTTCCTCCCTAACTCCCTCTAAGTGTTCAAATGGAAGTCATGCTGCAGGAAGAGAGCCATGAGCAGAGATAATTACGGAGACTCCAGGCCAGGTGTGGGGAGCTGGGGGTGCCGCAGACCTCTTTGTGCAAAGTCTTCTCCTGCCCCAGTGTCTCTGCTCCAGTGAGGAGCTCTTGTTTACCGAACATTTGCTCTTTCCACCTTCCTATGAATTGTCTTCCTCCTCCTTGATGTCCAGACCCCTATCCCGTTGTCCTTAGCTCAGGATGGTGTATAAGCCTCAACTGCCTGACTGTCTTTGAACATCTCATGTCCCTGGGATGCTCCTGTATGTATGAACTTAAATTTGTTTTTCTCTTGTTAAATCTGTCTTATGTCAATTTAACTAATAGAGCAACCGAAAGAATGTAGAAGGGTAGAGGAAAAGAGTATTTCCTCCCCCACAGTGTGGTAGCCCCTGTGGTGGGCCATCCAGCTTCTCCTTCAGTGAAGACTTGTGGGCCTCGCTGGTGGGGAAGCGATCAGCAGATGGATTTCAGCAGGTGGCCCCTACAGAGATTGCTGCAGCTGCAGAAAGCCTTTTGCTCTCTTCGGGGGTGGTCCATATCCAGTGACAGAGTAATATGGGAATAAGAAGGCCTGGCCATCTCCACTGGGTTTGGGATAGCTCTGAAGGGCCATTCCAAGGCCCCAGAACAAATTGTGGGGTTGGCCAAGGCTGCTGTTGATCTCCATAGAAGCTGGGCTCCCCCCACCCACCGCCCATGCTTCCTACCTTTCTTTTCCACTGGTGTGGATCTCATGGGCATTCCTTAATAAGCATGTTTCTAGCCAAACCCCATCTCAGAGGCTGCTTCCCAAGGAACCCAAACTATGAGAGGAGAACATCATCTCTGCCTGCTCGGCCGAGCCCCTGAAACCTGCGTGCCAAACCCTGCTCCTTCCCCATTTATCATCTCTACAGCAAGCTCTTCCCATTACCTTAAAGAGTGAGTCTCGGCCTGAGCTCAATCCCTTCCCTATGGGTCTTCATCTTGGGCCTTCTGCAGGAAAGGGTTGTGTGGGAGGCTGGTAGAAGTCGGGTATCTGATCCTCTGACAGCCGGGCCCCTCCCCTCGGCTCACAAGCCAGTACCACCATGTTGTGTGTGGATGCCGAGGCACTGTGCACCCTGACAAATCTAGTCAAGGAGCCCCCGAGAAGATGAAGCGTCATGGCCCCAGAGCAGCATCTCTGGACCTGAGGCTCATTCCAGCAGCTGGGACTGCGATGGGAGCTTGCTTTACTAGATCCCATTATAAATGGATGATTTGCCATCCCCGAAGATAAATGGGAAACTTAATGCAGAGGTATCCTATCTGGGGAAACTGGAGAGTTATGGATGTTAGCTTTGTAGCATTATAAAAGCACTTTCTTATGGAAACTGAAATGACCAAGATTAGATTGAATTAGTATGTACTGGTATGAGCTTTTTTCCCCCTATCCATCTTGATTTTTTTTTTTTTTAAGGAAAAAGATTTTCCTCCTCCGTGATCATTTCATAAAAATGCAAATCCCAAGTTTGGGTTTGGTAATTAGCAGGGTTGCCTCCTGGTGCCAACGAGGCAGCGGCCCAGCTGGAACTATCAGTGGAGGTGGACAAGGAGGCGCCCTCTGCTGGCTTCCCTTCTGGGTGCTGTCCGGTCCGTCGTTCCTACTCCCTTCCCCCTGGCTCCAGGTGCTCTCCTCACTCTACAGAACCCGGAGACCTTCCATCACAGCAGCTGAGGGATGGGCTGTGCATCCTAGCGTCCCCCAGCCTGGACTTCAGGCCCAGATCTCAGCTGGGTGGCAAGGCGGACTTTCTGCCAGCAAACAGATCCATCAGATAGGTGTGCACTTCAATACCAAGCCCAGTGCCAGGCATCAGAGAAACAGAGAGGAAGATGCTGAGTCTCAGCCCTTGACGAGAGCACTGGGGGCACTAGTCCCATTGGGTCCTTTTGAAATTGCTGAACAACAGGATCCTGGACAGGAATTGCAGCCTTAGTTTTCCAGACAGGCTTCCCAGAATGTCATGTACATCCCTTCTGTGATTTGAGCCTCAGTTTCATCTTCTGTAAAATGGGATTATTAAAACCCTCTCTGCCTCTGTAGAATATTAGGACCAGGAGACCTGGTATTCATTGGGTCCAACTGCTCAGCCTGCGGAGGAAGGAGCAGAGACTATTACCCACCTGGTCTCACGGCAGGTGAGGGGCAGAATCAGTCACTGGCCCTTTGAGCACAGTAGGCTGTTGCTCAGGGAGCTATGGGGATTGATTATGGGTAAAGAAGGGAAGATCTTTAGAGCCAGGACTCGATCTAAGACCCCGAGGCTTCTGTAGCCACAGTGGCTATTGAGTCTGCCGGTTGGAGCCCTAGTAGCTGGTCAGGGCTGAGGGCTGAGGGCTGACCTGCATCTGAAGCTTAGAGGACTGCCAGGAAAGAGACCTGATTTGGGCTCTTAGCATTCTGGCCTATGCACATACCCGACAGTCCCCGTGTCCCCCAAACAGAGGCATGATAAAGGAATCCCAAGACTCAGGGTGTAGAAGGAGGAGACAAAATGCTGTATGTGCCATGAGCCGAATGCAGCCCCCAGATTTTGGGGGGCCTTGAGAGCTTCAGAGCCTCTCAGACACTTTACTGGGGATGGGGATTCACCTGTTGCGAAGGGCAGGGGTCCCATCAGTTGGTGAATGGGGTGTCCCAGCATGGCTTTTGGTCCTGCCTTTGCACCAAGGATCTTTGCAGAGACGGAGAGGGACAGCCCAAAAAGGAGATAAAAGTGGCCTCCTAGATATGGATTCAACCCCCAGGGGGTGTCAGCAAAATCCAATTTGAATGAAGCGTTGAGTCCAGGGCTGAGATGAGAAGGGCCAACAGCAGTTAGTCTCAGGTGGAGTCATTTAAAATTTAAAAGGCAGATTAAACAGCTTCCTTTTTATGATAAGCACTGTGCCTATCCCAAATCCCAGGGTGCTGTCCCCATGAGGGGCTGAGCTCTGTCAAATGGAGGACGCAAGCTACCTCCGCTTATCAGCCCCACTCCGGACTAAGGCCTGGGGACCGCTTTGGCTACAGACCCCCTCCTCGGCCTCTTTCCCCATCAATGCCCATGGGGGCCTCAGGGGCTGGACCAAGTCCTACAGCCCCAGGGCTATCTCCATTCCAGGCTCTATCCAGTAAGCTCTCGACTGCGGGAACTGCTTCTCCCCAAAAAGGGAAGCATTTTTTAAACCTCTTGCCTACTGGTGCCTCACTTTGGGCCTGGGAAGGTGAGCTCTTGCCTCAGATAAGGTCACAAGGTGGGCTTAGTCCTCTTCAGGCCGGCTGAGGCCCGAGCAAAGCTGAAGCCCCACCTACATTTGGCAGAGCTGCAACCAAGGCCCCGAGGCAGGAAGACTTGCCCAAGGTCACACAGCCAGTCCGGGACAAGGGGGGAATTAAAATTCACGATGTCTAACTCACTGAATCATTTAATCGATCGATTGCTAACAAATACCTCGCCTATGCCGAGAACCGTACCAGCCAAAGGGGTAGCAGAGAACAAGACGTGCCTCGAAAAGGGGGAGAATGGACATATAATCCTAGCTTTTCATCAGTGTTGCGAGGGAGAATAACAAGGTGGTATGAGAGAGAAGAGCAGGGTGGGGGGTTACTCTCCTTAGTGGGTGTCCAGAGAAGTCACACCCGAAGAAGCCATATGTAAGCCTAGATCTGCAGGATGAGTAGGGGGCGGGCGGAGACGGAGACGGGAAGAGGGCGGAGATGGGAAGAGGTGGGGGTAGCAACCTGTATGGAAACCCGGAAGTGGGGAAGTGTGATGTGCTAGGAGAGACCACACCAAGGAGCACGAGGCAGGTGGTGTGCACAGGCAGGGCGTGGGAGACGTGGCCGGAGACGACCGTGGGAAGGAGGCAGGCTTTCCTAAGTCAAATGAAAGGCTGGATTTCACTCCTGTCTCCACCTTGAGGTTGGAATATAATAGCTGCATCCGGGCAGCTCTGGGAGAGGTCACAGGCTGACTGCAGCACCTGGGAGAGCACGGGCCCAGCAGCGTTGAGTAAAGGGGCTTCAGAAGACACTGGTAGGACAGGAAGTGGTAAAGCTCCATCTAGTTGAGCAGGTGGATGGATACCCAAGAAGGCACAAAGAGGCCCTGGAGGAGGGGTCCTGAGGCTGGCATGGCCATCAGGGGTTAGTGGAAGGGGCACTTTGCCCAGAATGGGCTAGGTCTTTCCAAGCATTGGGGTCAAGGTGATGGTCTGGCCAGCCAGGGTCTGAACGGCTCTGATGGAAGAGGCCAGACTTGCGCCTCAGGCTGTGCTGGGCGAATCTTCTTGCTGAAACTGGATAACTGTGATTCACTTCTCCATATGCTGCCAGTGCCCTCAGGAGTCTCAGCCAGTGACTCTAACAGGTGGATACGTGTGTGCAAGATGGCCACACCTCCTACTTGAGAGATGGGTTGCAGAACATGCATGTAGGCAGGGGGGCAGGGCCAAGTTCAAAGGTTGTGGCCATGGGTGCAGCAGGGAGGGAAGGCGGGGGAGCGGGGTGGGAGGTCCTGCAGGTTAAATGGAGCAATGCCTATCATTCCCTCCTGGGGGCTCTCCTCTCTGGCCCCAGCTGTGGAGGTCCAAGGCCCTAGGGCCAGCCTACTTCCTGCTCCAGAGGAGTGTGATGGGCACAGCTCTGGGGATGGACCTCCCCAGGCTTTCAGCCCCAGGGGCATAATGACTTGGGTGATAGCCTGCCTTCTCACAGGTCCATCATAGGACCATCTCCCAGTCCCTAGCGGTGGAGGAGATAAGACCAGAGAGCACTTAGCACACACCTGACATACTGTGATGCTCAGTCCAGCAACTTTTACCCTCATTTATTGGGTCCAGTCTCCTGCATTAACGCTGCTTAACTCCCTTGCCCTGAAATGAGCTCCTTGACCTTCTCCGAGGACCTGCTGTCCTTCCATTTTTTAAAGAGCAGACGATATAGTACAGGGACGTTAGTTTTCCTCTTGCTGCTGGTCCAAGTGTGTGACCTCAGCCAAGCCACTTGGGACCTCCACCTCTATTTCCTCATCCATCAGTTGATGAACTTGCTCTGAATCCCAGCTTCCCAGCAGGTGCACACAGGTGCCCCGTGTGCTGAGACTAGGATGCTGCCCCCAGCCGGGTCTCCTCTCCTTGGAGTAGGTGGCACGGTGCGCTCCAGGGTGCAGACTAAGTGTGGCCGTTTCTCTGTGTGCCGTGATGTAAGAGCAGTTGAGAAGTTCTGGAAATCATCCCTGAAGTCTCTGCTGGGATAACACCGCCACTATTCCGTGAGTCATCTCCTAGATTCACAACGCACCTATTCTAAGAAGTCTGTTTCTACACCAAGTTCAATGCTATTTCTCTGTCGTGGTCTTCTCAGCATTTATGAGCTGCTTTAGCCTGAAATTAATTAATTTGTACTTCTTAATATGTGGCCTGTGGGCTGTTTCCCATAACAGCTACTATTACCTACTGCTACCATTGACCGAGGTGCCAGATGCCTTACAAAGGGCTTTGCCGCTCTCTCATGACAGTGCTGTGGGGTGGACGCATGTGCATACACTCGACATTTGCATGGTTTGAAATAGTTGTCCAAATTGTAGGTCATTGAGTCAGGATTTGTACGTGAGTCTCTCTGGCCTGATGTAGCCTGTGTGCCTAAGTAGTTAAGCATTTTGCTTTTGCATGGATTCTCTCTCTGTCCCAGTTAGATTGGGCTGGGGGACGGGGGCATGGTTCCTTAGAAGACGCTCTGGGTTTTCTATTGGTCTTTCTGTCTCCCTGCAGTTCAGGATTAGGCTCAATGGTAAGAGCTCCGTGATAACTGCCAGCATGCGAGACACGTTAGTGTGAAAGGACAGCGACAATCAGGTGGCCTTCCCCGGGTCACAGATGGAAGGGACAACTGACCTCCAGTTTTCCCTGGGCGCAGGAGGTGACTGTGCATGTGAGGTCTTACCGGCCCCGTGCAGCCTGACCCCTGGTGTTTTAGGATAAGAGAGTCCCCCGAGGGAGGTCTGGGACTGAAGAGTCCATGGATCCTGCCCCTTTAAACTAGGTTCCCAGCGATGAGAGCCTGTCCTGAAGCCCTCACAGCTCACCCCACAGCCCTGTCTGGGTTGCTCCGTGGGAGAAACAAGAGTCCGTGATTAGTGGCTGGGCGTAGTGGGTGGGGGCTGCCTGGCCCAGCGTGCCGACCCTTACCTCCTCCTCTAGCAGTGCTCAGGGATGGCACTCTGCTCTCTACTCTTTTCCTCTCCCTCCTTTCTGGGCCTCACTCTCCTCCTAGGTGGTGAGTCAGTCCTTCTCAGGCCTTCTTACTGCTTGGGCTGCCTGTGAAGAAGGTCCTGTGAAGAAGCATTTACATATGGACTGTCAGTGATCTGTCTGAGTAGCCCCAGGCGGTCCCGATCTCCTGGTCCTTTACCTGGACAGCGAAACCACATAAATACACGCTGTGTGGTTCAGGGGCAGACAGCCAAGGACTTGACTCTCTGCTCCAACTCTGGAGCATGTAACCTTAGACGAGCTTGACAACATTTGTTCAAGAAATATTTACTGGAGGGGCGCCTGGGTGGCTCAGTCGGTTAAGCGTCTGACTCTTGATTTCCACTCAGGTCATGATCTCAGAGTCATGAGACTGAGCCCTGCGTCGGGCTCCGTGCTGCTTGAGATTATCTCTCCCCGTCTCCCTCTGCCCTTGCCCCACTCACATACACTCTCTCCCTCTCACTGAAAGAAAGAAAGAAAGAAAGAAAGAAAGAAAGAAAGAAAGAAAGAAAGAAAAGAAAGAAAAGAAAGAAAGAAACAAACTTACTGGGAAAAATATATAATGGGTAAAATATTTACTGAGTGTCTACTAGGTGCCAGATATAATTTCAGGTAAGATCCGTGGTGGTAAAAGGTATGTCGAGGCATAGTGTAAGAAAGAAGACAGAGGTAGATGCTCAGGAATGTAGCCAAGTAAACCCTCTTTGACTTGCCACCTGAATGGTGGCAAAACGGTAATCTGGAGGGAGAACATTCTATTGAGACAGCAGGAACCACCAGTGCAAAGGCTCTGGGGCACAAAGAAAGGTGACCTGTTCCCCAGGTTTCTAACTTGTTGTCTTACATGGAGTGAATTTCAGGGGATCAAAAGTGGATGTAGGGAGACTTGTTAGAATGCTATTGCCAAGATCAAGGCCAGCAGTGCTGATGGTGGGGTAAGTTACTTCTGCTCTCAACTTCCTCACTTACAAAATGAAGACAACAGCAGTGCTCATCTTATAGGGTGGTTGTGGGGATTAAATGAGTCATTGTATGACAGGTAATTACTGGTACTTTTAGCATCGATAAAAAGAGTAATTATCATAAGTGTGAGCAGGGGGTGAGGGCTTTGGTAGCTAGACCCTCACAGAAGAACTGAACCTTTATTTAAGCTGAGACTTTTTCCATTCAACAGGTGCAGGGGACCTCCTGTAAGTTTAGGATAACTTGCCAGTGAACCCTGCTGGCTCACTCATCCTGAGCTTCTTACTGCACGGAGAGGGGAACAGGTGACCTTGGGAGGGAGAGTGGATTCTGTGTTTGAAGGCAAGCACAATCAAGCACCCTTTGTTGCACTTGCTTCTGGGAAAGCCCGGGGAATGTCCAGGAAGCCTTCTGAATTGAGAGCGGGGCTGGAGAAGGGCTCACTTAGGAGCTAGTAGGGGGAAGCAGGCCCAGAAAAAGAAGACAAGGAGGCAGACTCTTCTTATTTCTCCCTTTCTGTACCCTGAGGCAGGGATGGGGGACAGCAAGAGGGAGCGGGAGGCTGGGAAGAGCGGGTCCTTCCCTGAGCTTAGGCCCATCACCTTGGTGATGAGATGAGAAGATGATATCAGAAGCTAAAACCCCTGCAGGAATTTGGTGAGAGGCCCACCGCTATGCAGAGACAGCAGCTGGGCCCCGTGGCACCTTTCTGCTCTGACAAACAGTCCTCCTCCCATGCAGAAATTCTGCTCTTCAAGTGGTGTTGGACCACCGCCAGCACGAGGCTGGTTGGCTCCCGTGACCTGCGGGGGCCCCGCCCGCGAGCCTTGTCTGCCGGGCTGTCGGAGGGAGGTTTTATGAGCTCTTCAGTCCTCCGGCCCCACGAGGCTTCTGCCTTGCTCCAAGACCATCGCTGATACACACATATATCTTAAAAAGGAAAAGAAAGAGAGAGAAAAGCTATTTTATTTCATTGCCAAACTATCCACTTTAAATACCCTTTTTATTACAGTATCTGCATAGTAATACTAATAATAGATCTTGTTGGCAGGTCTAATGAGGCTGGAGAATATAAGGTTTCCAATAAAGTTAATTGTTGCCTTTAATATTCTCATACATTTATACATGGTAAATCTTTAAAGGAGAAAAAACACTCCATTTCATTTGTGTTAAGCAGCCGGTTCTAGACGGGATGGAAACACACTGCAGTCGTAGTGTGGGCTAGGGGCTGGACTCTTGGAGAACTTGGATTGTGATCTTCAAACTTTTTTCCAGTGGTAAGAGCATGAGCGTTGTGTCTGTAGGATCTGGGTTCGAATGTTGCCTTTGTCGCTCGCTAGCTCTGTAGCAAGGGCATATTGCTTCCCCTCTCTCGGCCCCAGTTTGGCGGGAAGCTGGGATTTTTGATAAACACAAAGTACAAGACAGTGTGGGTGGATAGCCAGGGCACCACACTTGTGATCCACTGTCATTTTAAACCATTCAATACAAAGCTATTTTATTCACATCCCGTGTAGATCACTAATTGTGAAATCCATCAGGAGATTATAATCACTGTGCTTGAATTTCACCGCTATCGGAAATTTCTTTCTAGTAATTGATTTCTCAGGGTTACATTGGAGTGGCAGAGTTAGGACCCAGGATTCTTGGACCCCTGCAACTTCCAGTAGTCATCGGGGAGCTCCTCGGTCACCATAACGCCTTCCCATCTCAGGTCTAGAGCATTTTGAGCAACTTTACCTTCTGCCCGTCTCTTAACCAGACCTGTGTCCACTGCCTGGGATGTGGACACTCCTGATTCGGATGCTGGTGGGAAGGAAGGGCAACCTCCCCCAATCTTGGGACTACCGGGCAACCTCTCCAGTAGTCGTGATTTTTCTGTGTTTTTACTTCCCCTTAAAGAAATGTCATGGTTTCTGGAGTCACAGCATAACGAAGGATGTATGTTTCACCATTTATTAGGTAGCTGATTTCATGTATTTCTGACAGTTCCATCACACTTCTGACATTTACGATGCATTTCTCTTGAGGTGTAAGTAGAAGGAGATGTTTACCTCCAGACCCCACCCCAGGACCCAAGAAAGCGAAAGACCAACTCAGGATGGCCCCAGGGTTAGGGACAGCCTATGTGACTTGTGTCAACAAATGGCTCACCAGCACAGTGGCCCCCACCTCCTCGACCTTCCCCACCCAGCCAGGGTTCTCTCCACATCAACGCCTCTCCCGCTGGCAAGTGGTAAGAAAGACTATGTGACAGGATGGTTTCCATGGCAACCCTCATTTCCAGTTAAACAACCGAGCACTGATGAAAGGATCTCGTTTGCTTTGGTTAAAGGGTTTGTGGGGAAGGGTGTTAGGTTCCTTCTTTTCTCCCTCTCTCCTTCCCCTTTCCTACTGTCCACCCTCCCATCTCCTTTCCAGGGATGAGGGAGAGGCACTGCGGAGCCAGGCTCTGCTCAGGTCCTTGGAGAATGAGGACTCCCGCTCCTGGCTGGACCAGAATGGCCAGAATGGGGGACTCAGGTCTGAAAGCCTGTGTGTCCTCACCTGGGTGCTACTGCCTTCCTGCCAGCCCCGCCTGCCTCAGATCCCAGGTCCCCTTCCCTCCCAGAAGAGGGACCCATTGCGGGAAGAAATAGGCTAGTGCAGGACCCTGTGTCCCAACAGGTGGTTGGGTAATTAAGTGAGTTTTATGCACACAACACTGTTTTGCCCAATGTAATTGCAGTTTCCATATAAATAATTCACGGGAAATTATTAGAGTGAGGACATCGCCCGCCTCCTCATAATTTGCTTAACCGAAATAGGCTCTTTCATCATCTGCGTTGATTTGCCTTAAGACCAAGCACTCAGTATCCTTCATAGGCCGGCTCCTTCGAAACCAAGAATGCAGAATTTAATTAAGTTATGCAAATCGGGTGTCCCCTGCCTGGGGAGAGGCGGGGTGTTTGCCCACATGGCTGTGGGTGGTGCAGGGAAGGGGAGGAGCGGCCTTGCTGTGCCCAGGTGGTGGGGAGCTGTTTGGGGGAGGTGCGAGGCAGCACCCCCTTCCCCATGCCCCGCAAGAGAAAGAGCAGCACCCTGTGGCGGGTTCAGGAGCCGGACTCGGACTCCACGGATGGGGCAGATCAGAGTCAGAACTCTGGGGTCTGCCCCCCAACTGACTCACTGTGTAATTTGGGGGGAAGTACTTAACCTCAGCTTCCTTCTCTGTAGCAGGAGGATGATAAAGTCATCTCCTAGGACTAAAGGAATAAATGAGAGAATCTGTGTAAAGCACTAAATATTGTCCCGGCCAGAGTGCTCCCCACGTAGCTGCTGTCACCGTTCCCCTTACTATTATTGCTGTTGTTAGAGAGATCAGACTCTGAGGCACCGATGCGCTCGATGGAAGTATCCAGTGGAGTCCACCTGTCCTTCTGGCACAGGGAGGGTTACACTGAAAACTTCCCGAATAAAGGGTTCCATGCTTTTTGGAAGGAACTGTCGAATTGGGGGGGAAAGCGACATTTTGGAGGCAGACAGAACAAGTTTCGAATTCCAGTTCTGCCCCTAACATACTTGATATTAGGGCTGAGGCAAATCAGTTTGCTTTTATGGGATGTGAGTATCTCTTGGGGGCCATGGGGTGATCTCCTTGCCTCTCGTGGGGCCTGCGGGCCAAGCACCAGGGACATGTCTGCTCCACCCATTATGCTCAGCGCGTGATGAAGGAACCCTCAAAACTGGGTCAGGATCCCCTCCGAGTCCAGGAGCCCTCTCATGGCCCACCCTTCCCTCTGCTTAGTGGTGGTCCTCCTACCCCTCCCTGCAAGCCCCCTTTCTCTCACGCTTTCTGGCAAAGGATCAAAGGAAACTTAAACTGGTGCACCCTGAGGTACAAGGGACTGAGAAGCTTAAACATTCTACTCTTCGTGAGGACGCTTATTTTCTCAAGGGGATAAACTAATGGAAACATGCCATAAACCTGCGACAAAGCCTAGAGACAAAGCCGAGAGCTGCCCGGAAAATCCCCGCTGGAAGCTTCCTCACGAAGCACCGGGTCTGGAAGTCTGCCCTGATGGCTGGTGCCTCTTAGCAGCTCTGGGTCTCTTGCTCAGATTTCAGTTCCCTCAGAGCCAGGAGCTTCGTTCCTGTCACAAGTATTTATTGAGCATCTACTGCCTATCAGGCCCTTCCGGAAGCCCTGGGTTTACAGTGGGGAGCGAAGCAGACACAGGCCCTGCCCTCACAGAGCTGAGCGCTGGCGGGGGTGGTGGGCGTCCGACAGGGGTAACCAGCAGTCCTGGTAGAGACTCGCTGGGAACCCAGGAAGGCTTCAAAAGGAAGCAAACAGGGAGGATGACTGGAAAGCGGGAGGATACATTCAAATGGTGGCCCGAGCAGAAGGAGTCTAGGAGGCAAGAGTCAGAGGCAGGGCATCACTGACAGAGGGAAATGCCTGTTTAAAGCACGGAGGCAGGGCGCCTGGGTGGCTCAGTAGGTTAGGTGTCTGCCTTCGGCTCGGCTCATGATCCCAGGACCTGGGATCGAATCCTGCATCAGGCTCCCTGCTCAGCTGGAAACCTGCTTCTCCCTCTGCTGCTCTCTCTTGCTCTGACAAATGAATAAATAAAATCTATAAAGCACAGAGACAGGAAAAGGCAGATGCCTTTGGGGAATTGCAAGAGACGCGTAGTTGGAGTAAGGGAGACAGAAGGTCAGAAGGTGAGCCTGGGGAAGTCAGCAAGAGGCAAGGGTCTCAGACACTAGGCAGCCATCTCCAGCAGGAGATGTAGAGACTGCAGTCCTGGCCGGAGTCACAGATAATATCCAGGCCTTGTGTCCCAAAGAAGCCCATGTCCCATCTCAGAGGAAGAGAGGCACTCGCCTGCCAGCTCTCGAGGGACCGGAAAGAATCGTCTTCTTGGTGTCCGAAAGGCCAGTTTAGTTCTGACTCCTGCGGTCATTCCTTATGAAATGCACAGCCCCAAGCCTCCACGTCCCCACCTTTCTCTGCCCTGCTCTGCACCCTAGGAGGCTGGTCTGTAGGGACTGCTTCCCTAGGCTGCCCTTCCCTCTGGCTTGGCTGCTGGGAGGTACCAGTCCAAAGACCGGCAGGCAGGAGCAGGTGGTGAAGGTACAGGTGGCCCCCGCTCCCACCCCGATGGGCCACCACCCCAGGCTCCTGTTCCTGTCCTGCAGCTGCTGAGTCTAGGCCCTGGTAACAGCTCCCTCCAGGGTCTCCTCAGCCGGCAATGGCAGTGGCTCCCTGCTGTTGCTGGCCCTGAGGTGCTTTGCTGTTTCTTGTCGGTTTTTCCTAAGAAGCCCACATCTTTGCAAAGGGGCCCCTTATTGGGTGTGGTAGTTAATTTTATGGTCAACTTGACTGGACCACGGGGTGTCCAGACATTTGGTCAAACGTTATTTTGGGTGTGTCTGTGTGGGTGCTTCTGAGTGAGCTGAACATTTGAATCAGAGACTAAGTAAAGCACATCACCCTCCTGAGTGTGGGTGGGCCCCATCTAATCAGTTGAAGACCTGAGCACAAAAAAGTGGACCCTTCCCTGAATAGAGGAAAACTCCTTCTATCTGATGGCCTTCAAGTTGGACACCGAGTCCTTCCTGCCTTCAGGCTAGAACTGAAACATTAGCTTCTTCTAGGTTTTCAGCCTGCTGCTTTTCAGTCTGGAACTTACACCACTGGCTCCCCTGGTTCTCCAGCTGGATGTTTGCAGATCTGCATGTGCCCTGGGGAGGCTCTCGATGAAGGTGCTCTGTAAACTGTTACGTGCTCTAATTGTGAGACATGACGTACATTTCATTCTTATACTCCTGAGGGCTTCTATATGCAGTTTGTTCATGGAGGTAGAGTCAGACGTCCTCAGGTGCAGGATTTCAGGCCCAATCTCTGGCGGCTGCTCTCCAGTATGCACATGTGGGGGCTGAGCTCAAGCCATAACACCAGCTCTTCTCTGCGCTTGGGCTCACTGGGACAGCAGGTGGCAAAGAAATCAGGACCCCAGGACTGGAGGCCAGTTAGGTCCGGGACCAAGTCCCAGTGCCTCGTTTTTTGGCCTGTGTGGCCTTCGGCAGCTCTCTTCCCGCTAAGCCTCAGTTTCTCCCTTGTAAAACAGGGACACTAACCGGGAATCATATAGTTATTATCTGCATGTACTCTGCCATGTTGTCACTAAGATTACCCAGTGCTTGGCATGGTGTAAACCTTCAGGAAATGCTAGTTATTACTGCTCTGTTGGAAACCAGCTGTGTGACCTTGGGCACGTCATTTCACTTTTCTGGGCCTCAGTGATCTTTTCTCTAAAATGTGTCTGTTTTATTATTGTGAGCAAGTGAATGCATTAGTTTTCTATTTCTGCATTATAGACTCCTACAACGTCATGTGCCTCACACAATACATATTTATTATCTTAAAGTTCCTGTGGGTTGGAAGTCTCAGCATGGGTTAGCTGGGTCCTTGGGTGGGGGTCTCACCAGGTTGTGGTAAAGGAGGTAACCAGGATGCATTCTTTTTTTCTTTAAGCTCTTTAAAATAGATTATTTATTTATTTTAATGGGAGAGAGATAGAGAAAGTGCATGAATGAGTGGGGGAAGAGGCAGAGGGAGAGGAAGGGAATCTTAAGCAGATTCCTTTCTTGCTGAGTGAGGAGCCTGATGAAGGGGTTCAACTCATGACCCTGAGATCATTCCCTGAGCTGAGATCAAGGGTTGGACATGTAACAGACTGAGCCATGCAGGTAGGTGCTCCTGGGCTGCATTCGTATCTGGAGCTCGGTGTGTTCTTCTAAGTGCATGTGGATTATTGGCCAAATTCAGTTCCTTGTGACAGTGAGACCTGGGCCATAGCTCTTCGAGGCTGCCTCTCTCCATAGACCATTCACAGCATTCCCATTTGCTCTTTCAAGGCCAGCAGGAGAGTTTCCCACTCAAGAAAGACCTCTTAAGCGTTTTACCAGATTAAGTCAGGCCCACCCAGAATAATCTCTTTTGATTAATTCAAATCAACTGATTTGGGACATTGATTACATCTGAACAAAATTCCTTCACCTTTGCCATTTAAGTAGTATGATCAAGGGAGTGATAGCCCATCATGTTTGCCATATGATATTGGCTGAAAGCCATCACTGGCTCCGCCCACACTCAAAGGAAAGGCATAGAGGGGGCATAACACCAGGGGGAAGAAATCATGAGGGCCATTCTGGAATTCTGTGACCACAGTGAATTACCCTAACACTGTTCTTTGTGCCTGTCTCCCTATAGACTGGAAGCTCAGATGCTTGGTGGCTGCTTTGTTTCCAGTGTATAGAACACAACCAGGGTTTGTAATCCCAGACATTTGGTCAAATGTTATTCTGGGTGTGCCTGTGAGGGTGTTTCTGGCAGAAATTAACATTTGAATTGTAGACTGAATAAAGCAGATTGCCCTGCCTGATGTGGGTGGGTCTCATTCAGTTAGTTGAAGACCTCAATAGAACAAAAAGGCTGAGAGGAGGAACTTCTCTTGCCCGACCGTTCAGCTGAGACAGTATTCTGTTCCTGTTCTCAAACTGAAACTTACTCCACTGATTCTCTTGGGTCTCTTGGGACTGCAGATCTTGGGACTTCTTAGCCTCCATAATCATGTGAACCAATTCCTTAAAATCAGTTTCCCCTCTTGTCTATATATCAATCTACAGCTATATCTATTTCTAATCTATAGGTCTCTCTCCCTATATATGTATAATTTTTAACTATTGAAAATAGTGCTGCTGTGAATATTTGTATGAATATATATTCAGCATATATTTGATTCATTCAATTATATACATATTGTATGAATATATATACTATATTTAATATTTGTATGAATATATACATAGTTAAATGAATTTTTGTAGGAATACACACACACACACACACTATTGGTTCTATTTCTTGGGAGAACCCTAACACAGTGTTCAATAAATACATGTTGACTGTTACATGTGACTTCTTCATCTCACAGGTCCCTTCCAGCTCTCATATCCAACAATTTGGGAAATAGGCAGTGGCTGGAGCAGGAGCAGGGCAGTAGGTACGAGGTATGGGGGAACACAAGCTACTCTGGAACTGACTCAAGCTCAGACGTTTCTTCAGCTGTACTCTCTCTGTCTTCCTCCTTTCTCCCCAGGCCTTGACTGGAGAGTTCGGATAAGTGGAAGACAAGAGACAAAACAATAATCTTCCCTACTGTCCTGCACCTCTTTACCTTTTTATTTTTAAGCTTTATTGAAATATAATTGACATATAATAAACCGAACATATTTAAAGTGTACAATTTGATGAGTTTTGACATATGTGTGTTCAAGATACTGAATATATCCATCATCCCAAAAAGTTTCTTCGTGCCCCTTTGCAATCTCTCTCCTGTGCTCCCCCACCCCTAATTCCCAGGCAACCACAGATCTGCTTGTCACTATAGATTCATTTGCATCTCCTAGAGTTATATAAATGGAAGCATACAGTATGTACTCTTTTTTTTGTCTGCCTTCTTTCAGTCAGCATAATTATTTTGAAATCCATCTGTGTTGTTGTATATAACAATAGTTCATTCCTTTTCATTTCTGATTGTATTTCATCAAATGAATACACCACAGTTTGTCTGTCTGTTCACCAGTTGATGGACATCTGGGATATTTCCAATTTTTGACTGTTACAAACAGTGCTGCTGCGAATATCTGTATCCATGGTATGGACAAGCATGCTCATTTCCCTTGGACAGATACCTAAGAGAGGAGCCTGTAGTAGGTGGCTGTTTAAATTTTTGAGAACCTGCCATGCTGTTTTCTAAATCAGTTGTGCCGTTTTATAGTTCCCCCAGACATGTAAGAGAATTCCACTTGCCTCACTTCCTTGGTAACGTTTGGTATGGTCAGACGTCTTAATTTTAGACATTCCAATAAATGCACAGTGGTGTCTCACTGTGACTTTAATTTGAATTTCCCCAATGGCTAATGACATGTAGTGTCTTTCACATGCTTCTGTCCTATTTGTATATCTTCGTTGGTAAAGTCACATCCCTTGCTTATCTTTAAATAGGGTTGTTTATGTCTTTATTACTGAATTGTGAGTTATTCATACATCATGGATACAACTCTTTCATCAAATATGTGATTCATAAATACTTTCTCTCAGCCTATGGCCTGTGTTTTCATTCTCCTAACAGTGTTTTTGAAGAGCAGTTTTGAATTCTGATGAAGTCCAGTTTACCAGCTTGTTTTTTTATGTGGTTGTTTTTAAGATATCTTTGCCAGACCCAAGGTCATAAGGGTTTTCTTTTATGTTTTCTTCTAGAAATTTTAAAGTTTTAGATTTTTACATTTAGATCACTGTTCTCTTTTGAGTTAATATTTATGTATGGTGTAAGAAATGGATCAAAGCTCCTATTTTTACATGTAGATATCCAATTGTTCTAGGTACTGTTAATGGAAAATATTATCCTTCTCCACCGAATTGCCTTTATGAATTTGTCAAAAATCAGTTATCTGTGTATGTTTGGGTCTATTTCTGTCCTCTATTCTGTTACATGATTAATTTAATTTTTAAAATTTTTATACCAATAGCACACTATATTGATTACTGTAGCTTTTTAACTCCTGAAATCAGATAGTGCCAATATTCCAACGTTGCACTTCTTTTCCCAAAGTTGTTTTGGCTACTTTGGGTTCTTTGCATTTTCATACAAATTTTTTAATCAGTTTCTACTAAAAAGTATGCTAGTATGTTGATTGCAGTTATAGTGAATCTACAGATGAATTTGAGAAGAATTTTAATAACATTGAATTTCTAACCCATGAACATATATCTTGCCATTTATTCAGATAGTTAAAAATCTCTTTCAGTGATATTTTATGGTTTTTGGCATGCCTATGCTTTTCAACTTTTGCAGATTTGTCCCAGATAGTATATAGTTTTGATATCACTGTAAATGATATTGTGCTTTCTTAATTTCTATGTTTGATCTGTAATTATTAGTATATAAAAACAATTGATTTTTGTGTATTGATATTGTATCCTTTAACCTTGATAAATTCACTTGTTAGTTGTAGTAGCTTTTAATAGATTCGATTGGAAATTTTCAGGGACAATCATATTGTTTGCAAGTAAAGACAGCTTTTCTTTCTTTCCAATCTTGATTCTATTTGTTTCTTTTTTTATTTTTATCACACTGGCTAGAATCTCCAGGGCAATGTTGAACAAAAGTAGGCATGCTTGTGTTGCTCTTGGCCTTGGCGTGTGTATGGGATGGGAGAAGAGAGATAATTAATCTTTTGTATAGGTACCCTTTATCAGGTTGGGGAAGATCCTTTTATTTCCCTTGACTATGAAGTTTTGTTATGTATGGATGCTAGATTCTATCAAATGTTTTCTTTGCATATATTGAGAAGATCATGTTTTTTCTTTTTTTAATTTATTCCTGTGATGAATTACACTGATGAAATTTGACTGTTAAACCAACCTTGCATTCCTGAATTAAACCACACTTAGTTATGATTATTATCTTTTTTCTGTAAGTATTGGTAGAATTCACCAATGACCTAGATGTGAAGTTTTATTTGTCAGAAAACTTTAACTTCAAATTCAGTTTTTTTCATAGTTATAAAAATCTATTCATGTTATCCATTTCTTCTTTAGTGAGAGTTGGTAATTTGCATCTTTACTGGCATTTGCTTATTTATAATATGCTCTTAATGTTCATTAATTTATGTTGAATCTGTAGAGTTGCCTTGTGTCTCATTATTATATTGGCAATTTGTGTCTTCTTTTTATTTTTACTGATCAGTCTTGCTAAAGGCTTATCAATTATATTGATATCCTCAAGGAACCAACTTTTGATTTCATTGATTTTTCTATATTGCTTTTCTATTTTCTATTTTATTGAGTTCTGTTCTAATCTTAATTAGTATCAAAACACTTAGCTTACTTTGGGTTTCATTTACTCTTTGCCTTCAAGGTTTTAAGAGGGAAGCTTAGGTCTTTGATTTGCTACTTTCTTTTTTCATTCTTTTCTAATATAAGCATTTAGTGTTCTGTCTCCCCTTTCCTCCATTCCACAAGCCTGTGACTGCTTTGGCAGCTTCCCACAATTTTAATTAGGTTGTGTTTTATTTTTACTCAATTCAAAATACTTTCTAGTTCCCTTTTTTATTTCTTCTGTGACCCATGCATTATTAAAAGTGTGTTATTTCATTTCTAAATATTTGGGGATTTTCCACGGATATTTCTGTTGTTAATCTGTAATTGAGGAAACATTTTATATGACTTGTGCTCTTTATATTTATTGAGACTTGTTTGTGTTGCAAAATATGTTCTATTTTGTGAAATGATCTTTGGACACTTAAAAAAATTGCATTCTCTTATTGTTCGGTGGAATCTTCTGTAGTTTCAAACAGGTCAATTTGTTTGATAGTGCTTTTCAGATCATCTCTGTCTTTAATAATTTTTTGTCTACTTGCTCTATCAATTACTGAAGATGGAGTTTAGCCTCTAATTATAATTATGGATTTGCCCATCTCTCCCTGTAGTTCTATCAGTTTTTGCTTCATGTTTTTGAAGCTCTGTTATTAGGTGTATAAACACTTAGGATTGTTATGTCCTCTTGATGAATTGCCTCCCCTTTCATTAGAAATAACTTAAAATATCTGGTAATATTCTTTGGATTGAAATCTACTTTTTCTGAGATTAATATAGACACTAAAGCTTTCTTTCTTTTCTTTTTACAGCTCTACTGAGATATGTTATGCAACCTAAATTCAACCACATCAAGTGTGTATAGTTCAGTGGTTTTTAGTGTATTTAGGGAATTGTGCAAACGTCTCCACAATCTAATATTAGAACCTCTTTTCATTACCCCCAAAGAAACCTCATATCCATTAGCAGTTTCACCATTTTCTTCTCCTCCCACCTTTAGTTTTAGGCAACTATTTTTACTTTTCATAGAGTTGCCTGTTCTGTACATTTCATACAGATGGAATCACATAATATGTGTTTTTTGTAGTTGGGATTTTAAAAATTATTTTTAATTAAAAATTTTGCTTTGAGATAATTAAAGATTCACATGCAGTTGTAAGAAATAGTACAGAGAGAACACATTACTCTTTAACCAGTTTCCCACAATGGTAATATCTTGCAAAATTCTAATTCGCTATCACAACCAAGATAGGTGTCTCGACATGATCAAGACACAGACATTTCTGTCATCACGAACATCCCTCACGTTGCCCTACCCTTCAACTCGTACCTCCTCCTTAACTTTTGATCTGTTCTCCATTCCTTTAGTTTCGTCATTTTAAGAATGTTATATGAATGGAATTATACAGTATATAAATAGCTTTTTGAGGTTGGATTTTTTTCATCCACCATATTTCTTTGGAGTTGCATGTAGTTTATTGCATATCAGAATACATTTGTTCTTTTTCATTGCTAAATGGTATTCCATGGTATGAATGCATCACAATTTAACTGTTCATCCATTAAGGATATTTTGGTTGTTTCCACTTTTTGTCTGTATGGTTTCCACTTTTATTTCTTCTTCTATAACATGTTATTATATTCATGCACAGGTTTTTATGTGAATGCAAGTTTTCATTTCTCAGAGATAAATGCCCAGGAGTACAATTACTAAGTTGTTTAGTAGTTGCAAGTTTAGTTTTTCAAGAAACTTCCAAGTAGGTCTCTAAAGTATCTATACTATTTGCCATTCCACTGGCAATATATAAGTGATCCAGGTTCTCCACATCTTCATCAGCTTTTGGTGTCGTCATTACTATTATTATCTAAAGTTTTTTTTATTTGTCAGAGAACGAGAGAGAGTGAATACGTAAACAGGGGGAGCAACAGGGCAGAAGGAGATGCAGGCTCCCCACTGAGCAAGGAGCCCAATGCAGAGCTCCATCCCAGGACCCTGGGATCATGACCTGAGCTGAAGGCAGACACTTAACCTACAGAGCCACCCAGACATCCTATTATTATTTTTTTTACTGTAGCCATTTTGAAGTGTGTCTAATAATATTTCACTGTAGTTTTAATTTGCATTTCTCTAGAGGCTGATATGTTGGATATCTTTTTATGTGTTTATTTTTTATCTATATATCCTCACTTTGTAATTAATTTTTTTCTTGCCATTAAGTTTTAAGGGTTTCTTTGTTGGACATACATTTTACAAATATTTGCTCTCACTTTGTAGCTTATTTTTTCAAACTTTGGGTTGAAAATGTCTTTTACAGAGCAAAAGTTTTAAACTTTTATAAAGTCTAATTTATCAAAATTTCCTTTTTTGATATTGCTTTGGTGTCAAGTCTAAGAATTCTGCCTACATCTATGTTTTGTCCTATTTTTTTCTAAAAGGTTTATAGTTTTATGTTTTATATTTAAGTTTGATCTATTGTGAGTTACTTTTTGTATATGTATATGGGATTTAGGTTGAAGTTTTGTGTTGTTTTGTTTTTTTCTTTTTGTTTTTGATTTTTGTCTTGTCCAATTGCTCCAGCACCATATGTTGAAAAGGCTATTTTTCCTCCATTGAACTGCTTTTGCACCTTTGTCATCAATCAATTCAGCATATTTATGTGGGTCTATTTCTGGATTCTCTATTCTGTTCCATTTATCTTTGTGTCTATTTCTCTGCCAATACCCACAGTCTTGATTACTGCACCTGTGTAAGCCTTGAGATCGTCAACCAATTCCTCTCACTTTATTCCTGTTTTTTTTTTTTTCTCAAAATTGTTCTAGCTGTTTCAGTTCCTTTGTCTTTCTCTATAACTTTTACAATAATCTTGTCTATACATCCAAAATATTGGTATGGTATTTTGATAGAAAATCCATTAAACCTGTATATTAATATGGTGAGAATTAATATCATTACTCATCTTTGTTGTGTCTTCCAATTTGTGAGCAGACCTATCTCTCCAATTATTAGATCTTGCTGATTACTTTCATACTTTCTTTGATATTATGTAGTTATTGACCTACAAGCATTGGATTTTTTTAGATTTACATGTGTTTATTTTTGAAAAGAGTGATTATAAGTGGTATTGTATTTTTAATTTTGGCTTCCGTGTGTTTTTTGTTAGTATATAGAAATATAATTGATTTCTAAATATTTATCTTATATCCTACAATCTTGTTGAACTCACTTACTAGTTTTAGAAATATTTTGTAGATCCTTGGAATTTTCTACCTAGGTAGTTATGTCATCTACAAATAGAGACAGTTTTATTTCTTCCTTTGCAACTTATGCATCCTATTTCCTTTTCTTACCTTATTGCACTGGTTAGAACTTTCAGCACTATGCTGAATTAGAGTGAGGAAGAAGATGCCCTTTCCTTTTATCCAGTCTTAGGGGGAAAACATTCAGTTATACATGACTTAGTAGTTAACTGTAGGTTTTTGTAGTCACTCTTTATCTAGTTGAGGAAGTTCTTCTCTATTATTATTTCTCCTATCTCTCTAATTTTTTAAATTATGCATGAGCATTAAATTTTGTTAAATGCTGTTTCTGCATTCATTGTTATAGTTATATGGTTTTTCTTTTTTAGCCTGTTAATATTGTGGATTACATTGATTAAATTCTGAATATTGAACCAATGTTTGATCCCTAGAATAAACCCCACTCAGTCATGGTGTGTAATTGTTTTATTTTGTTGCTGAATTCTATTTGCTAATATTTTGTTAAGAATTTTTGTGTCTATATTTTTGAGGAATGATGGTTGATAGTTTTCTTTTTGTTTCCTGTCTCTGTCAAGTTTGGTATCAGAGTAATACTAGCTTCAAAAATTAATTAAAAAATGTTCTCTCCTCTTCGATTTTTTAGAAGTGGTTTGTAAAATTGATGTTATTTCTTCTTTATATGTTTCATAGAATTTCCCAATGAAGCCATCTGAACCTGAAATTCAAAATTTGGGGAAATTTTTTATTACACATTCAATTTCATTAGTAGTAACAGAGCTATTTAATGATCTGTCTCATCTTAGGTGAGTTGTGCTAATCTGTGTTTTCTGAGGAATTGGTCCATTTCATTTATGTTGTGTGTAGTTGTTCATAGTAACGACATATGTGTATAGTTGTTCAAAGTAATCCCTTTTTATAATTTTTTATTGAAGTAAAATTGACAGACAACATCCTGTTAGTTTCAGGTATACATCATAGTGATTTGATATTTTTATACATTACAAAATAATCCCTATAAGCCTAATTATCAACTGTCACCATCCATAGTTATTATAAGGTTATTGACTATATTCCCTATGCTGTCCATTATATACCCATGACTTATTTAATTTATAATTGATAGTTTGTACCTTTTGATATCCTTCACCTATTTTACCCAATAATTTGTTTCCTGGATCTATGAGTCTCTTTCTGATTTGTTTTGTTTGTTCATTTGTTTTTGTGTTAGTTTCCACAAGCAAGTGAAGTCACACAGTGTTTGTCTTTCTCTGTCTGACTTCACTTAGCATAAAACCCTATAGGTCCAGGGGTGCCTGGGGTGGCTCAGTTGGTTAAGCGACTGCCTTCGGCTCAGGTCATGATCCTGGAGACCTGGGATCGCGTCCCACATTGGGCTCCCTGCTTGGCAGGAAGCCTGCTTCTCCTTCTCTCACTCCTGTTGCTTGTGTTCCCTCTCTGGCTGTGTTTCTCTCTGTCAAATAAATAAAATCTTAAAAAAAAATACCCTATAGGTCCATCTATGTTGTTGCAAATGACAGGATTTCATTCTTTTTCATTGCTGAGTTTCTTTATCTGTTTATCTATCAATGGGCACTTAGGTTCCTTCTGTATCTTGATTATTGTAAATAATGCTGCAATGAACATAAGACTGCATGCGTCTCTTCACGTTAGTGCTTTCATTATATTTGGATCAATAACCAGTGAAACTGGTAGATCATATGGTAGTTATATTTAAATTTTTTGAGGAACCCCATACTGTTTTCCATAGTGGCTCTGCCAATTTACATTCCCACCAACAGTGTGCCAGGATTCCTTTTAATCCACATCTTCAATTCTTGTTGTTTCTTATCCATTTGCTAATAGCCAGTCTGACAGATGTGAGGTGATATCTCATTGTGGTTTTGATTTGCATTTCCCTGATGATAAGTAATGGTGAACATGTAACCGTGCATTGAGCACATCTATCAGCACCATTTTTCCAACAGCATTTGCTCACTTCATGTCCCTGCCACATTTTGGTAATTCTCACAATATTTCAAGCTTTTTCATTATAATTTTATTTGCATTAATGACCTGTGACCAGTGATTATGATTCACTATGAATGATAATCAAATTATATGATTGAAAGCTCAGATGATGGTATATACATTTTTCAGGCATAATGCTATTGTACACTTAACGGGCTATAGTATAATGTAAACATAACTTTTATGTGCACTGGGAAACCAAAAAAACATCATTTTACTCACTTTATTGTGATATTTGCTTTATAACAGTGATCTAGAACTGAACCTACAATGTCTCAAGGTATGCCTATAATTATTTCTCTCCGTTTTTTTTTTTTTTTCTTGATTAAGTTTGGCTAGAGGTTTATCAGTTTTGTTTATTTTCTCAAAAATCCAGGCTTTGGATGCCTGGGTAGCTCAGTCAGTTAAGCATCTCCCTTCAGTTTAGGTCATGATCCTGAAATCCAGGGATCAAGCCCTGGATTGGGTCCCTATTCAGTGGGGAGTCTGCTTCTCTCTCTCTGTCTTCTCCTGCCCCCATTTATGCCCTCTCTCATTCACTCTCTCTCTCAAATAAATAAATGAAATATTTTTTAAAAAGCCAACTTTTAATTTTTTTTATTTTTTAAGTCTGTTTATTTCCACTCTGCTTTTTATTAATTCATTACTTCTATTAAATTTGAACTTTATTTTTCCTTCTTCTTCTAGTTTCTTTAGATATAAAGTTAGTTACATTTGGGGTTTTTCTTATTTCTTTTTTTTTTAAAGATTTTATTTATTTATTTGACAGAAAGAAACACAGCTAGAGAGGGAACATGAGCAAGGGGAGTGAGAGAGGAGAAGCAGGCTTCCCGCTGAGCAGGGAGCCCGATGCTTTGCTCCATCCCAGGACTCCAGGATCATGACCTGAGTCTAAGGCAGTTGCTTAACCAACTGAGCCGCTCAGGTGCCTGTTTTTCTTGTTTCGTGAGGTAGACCTGTATCACTATGAACATTCCTTTTAGAACTGCTTTTGCTGTATCCCAGAGATTTTGGAAAGATGTGTTTCTATTTTTAGTTGTCTTAGGTATTTTTAATTACCTCTTTGAATTCTCTGTTGACCCACTGTTGTTGTTTTTTTTTTTAACAGCATGTTGTTTCATCTTCATGTGTTTGTATTTTTTCCAGTTTTCTTCTTGTAATTGATTTCTACTTTCACACTGTTGTGGTTGGAAAAGATGCTTGATATGGTTTTGATCTTCTTGAATTTATTGATATTTGTTTTGATATTTGACTAACATGTGGTCAATCCTGATGAATGTTCCATATGGACTTGAAAAGAACATGTATTCTACAGTTTTTAGATGGAACGCTTTTTATATCTGTTAAGTCTCTCTGGTCTAATGTGTCATTTAAGACCAATGTTTACTTATTGATTTTCTGTCTGAATAATCTGTTGATGTAAGTGGGGTATTAAATTCCCCTATTATTGTATTAAAATCTATTTCTTCCTTATGTCTGTTAATATTTGCTTTTTTTTTTTTTGATGCTCCTGTATTGGGTGCATACATCTTTATGAATGCTATAAACTCTTTTTGAATTGATCCCTTTCTCATTATGTAATGCCCTTCTTTGTTTTTGTTGCAGTCTTTATTTTAAAGTCCGTTATTTGTGATATAAGTATTACTACTCCGGCTTTCTTTCCGTCTTCATTTGCATGGAATATCTTTTTTCCATCCATTTGCTTTCAGTCTGTGTATCTTTAGCAGTATGGCTAGAGTGCCTGGACCCTGCCCCCATTCATACTCTCCTGGTGGAGGGGGAATGTAAAAAAAAAGGTGCTTTCCAGTGTCTCTGACCCTGGAAAAAGTTCCAGCATTTCCCACCTATTTGGTGGACACTCTAGGGTTAGTAAATGAATTTCCTTTACTTATAGTCTAGGATCCATTTACAGCACTGTTTTTTCATTGCGTTTCAGCATGGGTGAGTCTGTGCATGGGCCCCTCAGTGATGTTCCTCTCTATTGCAGGTTGCCACATTGGAGATGAAGTTCCAATCATTATCATGTCTCTGTCTCTGATTTTTCTCTATATTTATTGTGCAGAATCTGTTCAGTCAGTCCTTAGTTCTTCAGGAGGAATTGTTCTATAGGTAGAGGGAGATTTAGTGTGTCTGTCAGAGGATGTGAGTTCTGGTCTACCTATGCCACTATCATTTGCCTTCTCTTTTACTTTTACTATCTGCAGGGTCCATAATGATATTCCTTTCCATTCCTGATATTGGTAATTTGTGTCTTTTTATTTTCCTTTGTCAGTCTTGCTAGGAATTTTTTTTTAAGTTGTATTAATCTTTTCAAAGAACCAGCTCTTTGTTTTGGAATTCTGTCTTCAATTTTAATTTTTCTGCTCTTATCTTTATGATTTTCTTCTCTCACTTTCTTTGATTTTAAGTCACTCTTCTTTTTCTAGATTCTTAAAGTGAAAACTTAGATTGCTAATTTGTGATTTTTCTGATGTATGCATTGAGTGCTATACATTTCCCTATCATTGCTGCTTTAGCTGTGTCCCACAAATTTTGATATGTCAAATTCTTATTTTCACTCAATACCCTATCCTTTTAACAAATTTTCCCTTGAGAATTGTTTTTTAATCAATAAATTATTGAGAAATGTGGTTTGGTTTCCAAGTGTGCAGAGATTTTTGCTGTTCTGTTTCCATTATAGGTTTTTAGTTTGATTGCATTGCAGTCAGAGGACAAGGTTTGCATGATTTCAATTATTTTAAATTTGTTGAGATGTGTTTTATGCCCCATGATATGGTCTATTTGGTCTATCTTCCATGGAGACTTGAAACAAATGTGTATTCTACTGTTGTTGACTGGAGTGTTCTATAAATGTCAAGTAGATCCTTTTGTTGATGGTGTTTTTGAGTTCTATATCCCTGATGGTTTTCTATCAAGGAGTTCTGTCAATTACTGAGAGTAGAGCATTGAAATCCTCACTGTAATTGTGTTTTTTTCTATTTCTCCTTTCAGCACTAACAGTTTGGCTTCATGTATTCTTCAGCTCTGTTGTTTGGATCATAACCTTTAAGAATTGCTAGGTCTTCTTAATAAATTGACTCTTCTATCACTATAAGATATCCCTCTCTAATTCTAGTAATTTTCTTTTTTCTGAAGTCAACTTTATCTGATATTAATATAGCTACTCTTGCTTTCCATAGATTAATGTTTGCATTGTATGTAATTTTCATCCTTTTACTTCAAACTTATCTATATCATTATATTTAATGTGAGTTTCTTGTAGCCTGCACATAATTGGGTCAGTTTTTTTAACCCACTTTTTAAATTGGTGCCTTTATACCATTTACATTTAATGTGATTATTGATTATCAGAGCTTAAGTCTATTATTTCATTTTTTGGGTTTTCTGTTTTTGTTTCTTTTTTGTATGTTTTCTTCTCTGTTTTCTTTCTTCTGCTTTCATGTGGGCTATTTGAACTTTTTCTTTAGAATTCCATTTTTATTTATTAATAGTGTTTTTGAATGTGTTTTTTAATTTACCATGGCCTATTAATATCATCATCTTACCAATTTGATAAGAGCTAAGATGGGAATCTCACTTCTCTTCATGTTCCTTTATCTTCCTTCATTCATAAAATAATTCTTTTAAA
>PITA01003576.1:45786-57677 GCA_004023965.1 Spilogale gracilis
TTCCCCATTCCCCACACCCAGTGCTCCCCGCTTTAGGTGTCCCCAGTACCCACCACCAGGCTCTCCCATCCCTCCACCCCCCTCCCTCCAAGTCCCTCAGTTTGTTTCTGTGTTCAAAATCTCTGTTGTTTCGTTTCCCTCCCTAGATTACCCTAGTTCCCATTTGCTTTCCTTCTGCCACTGTCCTCCAGTTTGGCAAACCACATTTTTAAAATTTTCTTTCTTCAAAGACTATCTTTATTCTCCTTGCATGATGGCAGGATAGTTTTGCCAAATATAAGATAAATACTACTGGGCAACAAGATTCTAACTTCTTTTCTCTCTCTTTTTAAAAATATTTTATTTATGTATTTGACAGAGAGAAACACAGCTAGAGAGGAACACCATCAGAGGGAGTGAGAGAGGGAGAAGCAGGCTTCCCACTGAGCAGGGAGCCCAGTGTGGGGCTCGATCCCGGGACTCTGGGATCATATCCTGAGCCAAAGGCAGATGATTAATGACTGAGCAGGTGCCCCCAGTTCTTTTCTCTTAACTCTTGAATAATACTGTGTCACTTCCTTCTGGCCTCCATGACTTCTGATGAGAAATTCACTGTAATTTCTTTTTACTAAGGATAAGTTGTTTTTTTCCACTGGCTGATTTCAAGAATTTTTCTTTGTCTTTAGTTTTCAGAAGTTTAATTATGATGTGTCTTGGCGTGGATTTCTTTGGGTTTGTTCTGTTTGGGGTTTGGTCAATTACTTAAATCTATAGACTTACGTGTCTTGAAAAATTGTGGGAGTTTCCAGCCATTATTTCTTGGACTACTTTTTCTGCTCTATCCTCTTTCTTCTCTTCTTCTGGGACTCTGACAACTCAAATGTTAGATCTTTTATTATTATTCCCCAGATCCCTGAGGCTTATTTTTTTTTAAGTCTATATTCTCCCAGTTATTTGGATTGAGTCATTTCTATTATTTGATCTTCCAGGTCAATATTTTTTTCTCCCTCCCTTCTGTTCTGATGTGGAATTTATCTACTGAGACATGATAGTTTTTCTGTTTAAACATGTCCACTTAGTTATTCTTTATCTCTCCTATTCTTTTTGCTGTGGATTTTTATTTTTTTCATTTGATTCAGCATGTTTATAGTTGCTCATTGAAATATTTTTACCATGATTGCTTTCAAATATTTATCAGATAATGCTAACATCTCCGTCATTTCAGTGATGGCACCTACTGATTATCTTCTTAAATTTAGTTTGAAATCTTTCTAGTTTTTGGTACGATGAGTGACTTTTTATTGAACCATGGAAATTTTAATAATATAATGGTTCTTATTTACACTTTCTGTTTTACCCACCTTTCTCTTACTCTGCTTCATCAGGGTAGTGGGTGTTGCTGCTTTTTTACTGTCAGGTGGAGCTAGAAGTTCCAGTTCCTCATTCAGCCTCCATTGACACCAAAGGGGAGAGGCTCTTCGTTCCTGTAGATGGGCAGTGGTAAGGGCTTTAGCTTCACGGGTGGTCTCCAGTGATGCTGTGCTGGGAGTGGCCTCTGTACCTGGGTCATGATGAAAGTCCTGACTAGGTCTCTTCTGACCATGTCCCATTAGGGAGGAGGAGGGTTTCCTCCTTATTGCCAGGTGGGGATGGAAGGCCAGGACCTCCATGAAGTTTCTACTGACTTGAAGATGGAACAGATTTAAATCAGCTGGTGAGAATGAAAGCCCTGGCTTCTACTTGGCCTTCTCTGACACCTCACTGGTGGGGATACTGAGAAGCCTTGTTATAACTTCCCGGGTGGACTCGAGGCTCCTCAGTCAGCCTTTATAGCATAGACTGTGATAAAGCCAGTTTTCTTTCTATTTCTTTCTGTTAGGCTAGAATAGAGAAGAGATTCTCTAAAACTTTTCTGTATTGCCAAGATGCTCCTTTCTTGGTCTTTGACTATAAAGAACAGGCTTGCTTTTTCCCCCCCTTCTTTCTTTTTGTCTGTGTTTATTGGCATTTCTAGGTTGTTGGCTTCTTTATATATTCTTCTGGAATTATGAGGCAAAAAGAAATCCCGGGGAACTTATCACCATATTATTTCTGGAGTCTTGAGTTCCTAGCTGACCTGATTTATCCTTTCTACCTTTTGGGATTGACTTATGTTTTATATATAGCATCCGGAATATTTAGTTTTACTTAGCAGGATGAATAGGTAAAAGTACATCTATTCTACCTTCCCAGGAGAGGAAATCTGTTTGCAGTTTTTAAATTTTTTTTTAGTGTTAGTGTTGTGTATGTTTTTGCATCCTTTTACTTTCAAACTGTTTGTGTCATTATACTTGACATGCTTTCCTTGTTGGAAGTGTCCAGTAGGATCGTTCATTTTTTATCCAGTTTGATAATTGAGGCATTCAAAGTCAATTTAGATTTAAAGTGATTGTTGATATGGTTAAGATTAAAGCTCTTATATTGGTCTTTTGTTTTCAATTTGTCCCATTGATATTTCTCTTTTTTCTGTCTTTGGATTGTTGGATATATTTTTAAATTCTATCTCATTCCCCATGCTATGTCATTTGCAGTCATTTTACTTTTTGTTGGTTACTTTAGGGCTTATAATATCTTTCTCTCATTGCAGTTGAGTTTCTAGTGATATACTTTCTTATGCTATTGTTATACACATTTTACCTATTTTATAACTTCCATGCTATGTCGTTATCATTTTTGTTTGCCAGTTGTTTCCTAAAGACACTTAAACAATCAGGGGAGGAAAACGTACATAATCACCTATATAGTCATCATTGTCGTTACTCTTTATCTTCTGTGCAGATTCATATTTTTATCTGGTATCATTTGTCTTCAGCCTAAAAGGAATTTTTTGTAGTATGGGTCTGCTAGCAATGAATTTTTTCAACTTTTTTATGTTTAAAAAGTCTTTATATTACCTTTGCTTTTGAAAGACATTTTTTGGGGGTGCCTGGGTGGATCAGTTGCTTAAGGAACTGCCTTCAGCTCAGGTCATGATCCTGGTCCTCAGGTCATGATTGAGTCCCATGTCGGGCTCTCTGCTCAGTGTGGGGAGTCTGCTTCTCCCTCTGACCCTCCCCCATCCCATGCTCTCTCTCTCTCTCTCTCTTTCATTCTTTCTTTCAAATAAATAAAGTCTTAACAGAAAAGACTTTTTTTTTTTTTGCTTTCTATAGAATTCTAGGCTAACCATTTTTTAAAAGATATTTTATTTATTTGACAGAGAGAAACACAGCCAGAGAGGGAACACAAGCAGTGGGAATGTGAGAGGGAGAAGCAGGCTTCCTCCGAGCAGGCAGCCTGATGCAGGGCTTGATCCTGGGACTCCCGGACCATGACCTGAGCTGAAAGCAGAGGCTTAACCACTGAGCCACCCAGGCACCCCTAACTGCCTCTTTCTTTAATACTTTAAAGATGTTGTTTCAGTCTTCTCATTTGCCTTATTTCCAATGAGAAATTTACAGTCATTTCTATCTTTGTTCCTTTGTATATAACATGGTTTTCTCCCAAGCTTCTGTTAATATTTTCCTTTTATTTATTTTGAGCAGTTTGATTATGATATGACTTGCAATATAAGTTTCTTCATGTTTCTCATACTTGGGATTCATTGGACTTCTTGGGTCTATCAAATCACATTTTTCATTGAGTTTGGAAAATTATTTGCCATCATTCATTAGTTTTTGCTTCTTCTCCCTTAGAGACCCCAAGTACATATATATTAGGGTGCTTGGAGTTGTCTTTCAGATTAATGATGTTCTATTCATTTTTAAAGTTCTCTTTTCTTTTTGTGTTTCATTTTGGTTTGTTTTGTTGCTATGTCTTCAAGTTCACCAATATTGTCTTCTGAAATGCCTAATTTGCCATTAATCCCATCTAGTGTCTTTTTCAGTCTATGTTTTGGAGTTTTCATTTCTAGAAGTTCATTTGAGGTTGTTTCTGTACCTTCCACATCTCTATTTAGTTTCTCAACATATGAAATACACTCATAATAACTGGTTTGATAACTTTATGAGCTCATTTTAACATATATGCCGGTTTTGACTGATTTTAATTTATCTTGCCCTTTATGGGTTGTATTGTCTTGATTCTTTGTGTGACTGGTAATTTTTTATTGGATGGAAGATGTTATGGATTTTCCTTGTTGGTTGTGGACTATTTTTTGTATCCATTCTGCATTATTTCAAACTATCTTCACCCTTTGAGATACCGCCAGGGGCCGGGATATCAAGAGGAGCAGAGTTGGACATCGGCATGGCTTATGGTAGGGAGACCATCAGGTGACAGCAAGTGAATTCGTTTGGGCTTCTCCTCCAGGGATGGTCAAAGTTTATTCCACAGTGCCAGGGTACAGATTGCTCCTTCCCAGAATTTTCTACTTCTGTCACACTCCATTTCCAAGATCATATTTTTTATAGTATGTTGGTTTCTTAGTTGGATAAGGAAGACAAAGAAACCTAAACTAGTACTTTCTACTGATAGCAAAGGTGAGAGCTACTTTTTCCTCTCTACCAAATGTATTTTTTTCTCTTCTTTCTTCTGTTCATTTGTAGTGCAGAGTGCCCAGTACTTTGTATGGTCTGAAAATTCTGTAATAAACAAGACAGCCAAAGTTGATACCTCCTGATGCTTATATTATGGTAAAGGAGCTTATGATGGTCTGAATATTAGTTTTTGAAGATGTCCATGTCTTCATTCCTGAACCTATAGATATGCCACTTTACGTGGCACAAGGGACTTTGTAGATAGGATTAAGTTAAGGATTTTAAAGTGGGGACGTTATCCTGGATTGTCTGGGTGGCTGCCATGTAATCACAAGGCTCCATATAAAAGAGTGGCAGTAGGCCAGAATTAAAGAAGACGTGACAACAGAAGCAGGAGCAGAGAGGGATTCAGCATCTTGACCTTAGCCCAGTGTAACTAGTTTGGGACTTTTGACCTCTGACACTATTTGTGTTGTTTTAAGGAATTTGTTACAGCAGCAATAGGAAATGAATATGGAGCCAAGTAATAAATGAACAAACGAAGAATTAATGAATGACAGATAGTGGTATTGCTACAGATGAGATACACGGGGTATGGGTGATGTGTGAAAGGGCATAATGGATGTAGGTGACAGTGTCAGGGGACTTGATTTGGATCAGGGGGTCAGAAAAGGTTTTTCTGAGGAGGTAACATTTAATTTGAGCCCGAGGATGCAAGGAACCATATTAAGCTTCCTTCTATCTCATTCTGGCTCAACACAAGCTCCCCACACCCATGCTGGCTGAGAACATTGGAAAAGGAGAAAAAATGGTGACAATTTGCTTTTAGCCTGGAGAGTAACAGAGAAGAGTGAGTTTAATTTGCAGGCGGAAGTGGTGAGGTTAGATCTGGGGAAAGACTCAGGCTGGTTGACACAAGGCCTTGTTGATCCTGGAAAATGGGCATCACTCACCTATGTACTTGGATGGGAGCTCAGAGGGCAGTTCATATTACCCTGAAGCTTGCCCAGAAGAAGCGGGAGGACTGGTAAAGGCAGTGGCTCGGCCACAGTTGCTCAGCTGGTTGTCAGAAGAACCGTGCCTGGAGCCTAGGTGTACCCCGGCCTGTGCTGCCCTCCCTGCCTCCAAGGCGGTGGGAGCACTAGGATTCATTTCAGATTAGTGGTTGGGCTTCTGGAACCAGTGACCTGGCCAATGCCCCCACATGGTCTTGGGCACAGCTGGCTTCTCGGAGGAGGCACCTCCCAGTTCAGGTGGACTGGTAGGGACCCCAGGAGAAGGAGCTGGGCTGGTAGGGAGGCCATCCGGTGGTGAGAGTTTCAGTGGGAGCCCCAGGCCAACAGGAAGGACTGAAGGACTGGGGCTTTCCTGCTGTCTCCAGGCCACTGGGGCTGACAAGGGCAGCAGGGATCCCACCGAGATGATCCATTACTCCCTGTCTGCAGCCACCTCTGTCCCACGGTTCCAGGTCCATCAGGGAGTAGGAATGGCCATCGAGAAGGAGCACTGGGTCAGCGCTTCCAGCCTCCCTGCCACTACTGATGTCTGGCTGGAGAATGCAGATTCACTTTCATGAAGTTGGCAGATGTCTATGGAAGCTTACTCTGTACCCAAAAGCATCCTATGTCCAGTGAGTGGAAAAGGGAATGAGGGGGCAAAGGAAACAAAAGGAAGACTGGATGTGGGAGGGCTTATGAGGGTGTCCGCCGTGCCAATTCTCAGGGGAGGTGGATTCACTGATTTGGAATCACTAGACGTTTATCAGTTGGCTCTAGATGCCTGGGCTTGTGCAGGTGCCCTCTCGAATATTACTTTACTTAAAGTCTGTAAAATTCCCCACCAGATTTGTCCTTAGTGCCCTGTCCTACACAGGGCACAGCTGCAGTCTGGAGTCGGCTGGTTATTTGCTCCAGACGGCGAGACGCAGGTCTGGTCCTGGAACCCTTGTAGCCCGCGATGAATGAACAAGTGAGGAAACAGGTGGGAGAAACATACCATGCAAACTAGCCTCAGTGTGCCAAACAGAGGTGAGGCTCTGAGAGGGATGAGGCCTGTGGACAGGGGATTGTCCGAAAAGGCTTGGCAAGAAAGAAGGAGGACTCAGCCTCGCTCATGACAGGCCAGTCATCACTCCGAGAGAGAAGGTGCACACGAAAAATGGTGGAATAATTTAGACCAATAAGTATGCCATGATATGTGAATAGAGCCACACACAAATTCTAGTGGGGACAGAGAAGAGGTCGGTCAGGAGTGGTGAGGTCCGGGTTGAAGGGACCTGAAGGAAGAGGGAGGCATTTAGGGGAAGAGGAGTTCACAACACTCCCTAGTAAGCGGTGGGCAGGGAAGCACGTTCTCGGAGGAACACGCTGTGTAGAGCAAAACCCCGGCATGGGGTGGCGGTGTCTGGGGGCCATACCGGACACCATACGCCTGAAAGAAAGGGTTGGGTGTTGGGTGGCAGGTGGAGGGGCCCTGCCAGAGTCTGAGAGGGGAGCGGATCGGCAGAGTAGGCCAGGGGAGCTCTGTCTGAGCCTGAAGCCCAGAGGCAGTTGCAGGCCTCGCCCCAGCCCTGGTCAGGCTGCCTGGCCTCGAAGGGATGAGGCCTCCCTGCTTGCTGGGGGTCAGGTTTCTGAAGCTCCATATTTTTTCTCAAGCATCTATTATGTCTCTCAACTCCCAGAGGCTGTGGCCCTCCTCCCTGCATCTGGCATCTGCTGCCATCCAGGCTCTAGCCCCAGAGCTCCCGGGGAGCCGTGGTCTGCTCTTTCTCGCCCTCACCCTCTGCTGCAGGGGCACAGTTTTCGTGAGTCGCCAGAGTGTGCAGAAGCCTTTTGCTCTGAGTCACAGCTTGGCCTGTTCCTTGCCTCTTACCTTCTCCTCAGGTCCCTTTCTTTCCTTCTGTTTTTCCAAACCCAACTCATCTTTTGAAACTTAGTCCAAGAAAAAAAAAAGAAAAAAGAAACTTAGCCCAAGGGCCACCACCCTCAGGCAGCCTACCCTGACTTCCGAGTTCAGAGCAGTCTCTCCCTGCCTTGATTGCCTATAGAACTTGCTGTGCACACCTGTCCTTTCACACGTGCATATCCTGGGGCTGTTCACTGTGCTGCTGCGGGGAAATGGTTCCATGGGACACGTGAGATCTAGCTTCAAAACCTGTGTGACTTTTAATGTGTTAGTAAATCTTTTTTGTGCTTTGGTTTCTCTTTTTCTTTCTTTCTTCTTTCTTTCTTTCTTTCCTTCTCTCTCTCTCTCTCTCTCTCTCTCTTTCTTTCTTTCCTGGCATAACAAATTGTGTTATAATTCCATTGTGAGGATTAAAACAACCTAGTGTGTAGGGTATGGCTGATAAGCAGTTGGTGCCCGATAAGTGGTTCTCGAATGAGTGCATGGTTGCCTCCTCCTATTCATCCCTCCCTCACAAGAGGGTTCAGATCCTGGAAGGGGTTGGCCACTGCTTGCAGGTGTTATGAGGACCAGAGAGCCCAGGCTGGGCCCCATGAGGCCGAAAGACTGTTGCTGGCTGACCCCAGCCCAGGGCTCCTGATGTCAGGGCCTCCTGGGGAGGAACAGGCATAGGTTCTGGGCTCACCGTCTGAGAGCTGCAAAGCTCTCGTTCATGGCCAGTGATTCTTGTTAAACTCCTTCATGTTCTTGTTCCTGTAAATCTGTCTGCAGTCTTTCTCAGATTCTTAAACACGTTCTCAAATCCTACCCTCAGGGACTCATTCCCCTCTTCAGTTGGTCACAAAGAGCCCTACTTTTCTAATGAGCTGCTAAGGAGCTGTCAGTTACAGATGCAAATGAAGAGGCCGGAAACCATTAGTGGCCCAGAAATGAATTGAAGGAGCGGCTTCTCTTCAGTGTCCTTGGGTTGCGCCCTGTCCTGCCCTGGGAAAGCTGGACCAGCAGCAGGCTGGGGAGGCTGGCCTGCCCAGGCCACAGCGCCAGCAGCACATCCCAGCTTCCTTCTTCCCACACAACCCCTTTTCCTCTGGGGCTTGCCGCTCAGAATCAGGTCAGAGCTGCTGGGGTTGCCCACGCATATTATATATACTTTATTGCACGTCTGGATAGTACACACACACACACACACACACACACACACACACACACACACACACAATCAGCTACTGAGCAGACACATTTTCTTCTAAAAAATTATTATTACACTTTATTTTCTTTTATATAACCTCCTACGTGTCTCCCACAGAAATCTGGGGCAGTAGTTGGTCAATACACATGCACTTACTTTAACTGAAAAGAATTGGGGGTACATTTAACACACTGGGTCGGCCACAGGGTGGGAGGTAGCCCTGGGTACTGCGTCTTCCTGACCCTCCACTCCATACCCTCTCTCCCCAGGCAGGCCCCCTTTTCTGGTTCCCAAAGATCACATATTTTTCATACTCTAAACAAACAAACAAACAAACAAACAAACAAAAAGTTTCAGTAAAGTATTCAACCAAGACACCATAGGAAGTAGCAATTGTGTGGGTTTTAGTACCAGCCTGCTCGTGTTGGAAAGCTCTTTCCCCTTCTGTGTAGTAAGGAGGAACAACCTCTGTGCGCAGTGGTGTTCTTTGTAATATGCAGACAGTTACAGCATCCTGGGGTAGGGATTTGTAGGGATGAAATGATGGAATGCATGGGACGGTTTTGCGGTCTGGATCATCATAAGCCCTCTATCAGTGTTGCTATAACTCAGCTCAGGTGAGCTAAGGTGCTGAGGGCCTCAGCCCTCACCAAGACCTTTGGGGGGATGCCGTGGCAACGCCTGTGCCCGTGAAGAAACTGAGGCTCAGACACATTAGGCAAAGCCTCATCTTGGGAGTCTAGAGCTCCTGTCCTTTCCATTCCTTGTGCTTTTGCTCAGCCTTACTTGTGCTACCTCTCACGAGGGATTTACATTGTGACGGTGGCCAGAGGTCCTATGCGTGGGAATAGGAACTATGGATATTGAATTGTTGAATCTTATAACCCCGCCCACGGGGATGGGGGAAGTGGGCAGTAGGAGGGGGTGAGTTGTGGAGGAAGGGGGTGGTTTAGAAGAACAGCGGTGAAGAAAGAGGAAAACGTTGCTGTTTCTGAGAGCCCAGCAAACAGGCAGAATAAACGCCTTCTTCTAAGCTGATGTAGGAGGATATCTCAACCAGGAAGAGCTCAGGAGGTGGGTCTTGAGGCCTACAGAGTTCTAGGTGAAGAACTGTTGTACCTAGCTCTGGAATTTGGGGAGGCTCGACAGGGGTGCAGGCCTAGGAATTTGCTCGACAGGCCACCTGTAACAGGAAGTAGGATGTACAGAGGAGCCCGAAGGCCCTACCAGAAGGCTGAGGATGATTCAGCTGGGGTCTTTAGCTGTCCTACCCACGGCCAACTGCAAGAGGAAATGGTTTAAATAATTGCCAAGGGGAATCTTGTGAGGCTGGAGAAGTCCCGGGGGCTAACGCCAGCTTCAGGCAAAGCTGGATGTGGGCTCAACTGATGGCCTCAATTCTCAGCTTCCTCTCCATCTCTCAGAACTGTTCTCTAGTGCTCGCCTCTCAGGTTTCTCAGGATGCTTCCCGCAGGGCAGGGATAAAGTCAGGAGGCTACCCTGGCACGGGTCAGTCACGACTTCTCAGGAAACTAGAAGCCACTCTTGGAGGAACAATGGGTTTAATGTAAAGAGTTAAGTCTGACACATTCATTGGAAGGACTGGCGAGGGGTCCTCAAGGCAGCTCCTCAGCTCCAGGAAATCTGGAATGCAGGAACGTTGGGAAGCTGCCACAAGTGGTCTCACGGGCCGGCCCATCGCACCTGAGTAAGTGCCTCACAAGGGGCTGTCCCGAAGCTGCCAAACAACCCGTAGCTGGAGGGAACATGGCTGCTGCTTCTTCCACCTTCCACGTCTTGTACAGACACCTGTCACCGGTGGGCTCTTATGGAGACTGGGCTGGGGAGGGAGTCTGGCACAGAGGATTTCCTGGCTTTTTGTTCTGTGTCCCAGGAGATAGTTGAGGAGGGTGGGGACCATAGTGAGTGTCAACAAATAGCCCCTCCCTCAATAATTCTCTTGCAAAGGGTTGTTTGTATTTTGTTGGCTCTGATCTAAAGATTAGGTGAGGGTCCGAACAAACCCCTGGGCTATATTCCAAACGCCTTGAAATCGGGGAGCTGAGTCAGCTCTTCCCACTGCACTTGGACTGAGAGCGGGGGAAATGTATCTCTTGAAAGAAAAGCGGGGTTCGTGTTGCTGAAAGGAGAAGGAACTCAGGAGCCAGAAAGCATACGTTGCAATTTCTATCTTGAACAGGCTTTCAGAATTTGAAAATGAACTCTGGAGCCAGATGGCTATGGGTTCAAGTACTAGTGTGATTTGGGCAAACCCCATAAGCCCCTTGGAGCTCTGTTTTGCTCCCTAGAGCAGCCAGATGATGTTACCTAGTTAACGAGACAAGTATAAGAGTCATGAGCAATGAGTGCCTGTGTGACTTCCTGCTTCTGAATACATGTGCAAAAGTGTTCGAGTGTCTTCCTTCTTTCTTTCCTTTCCATTTACTTATTGATTGATTCAATAAATATTAATTGAGAGCTTCCCATGTATATCAGCCCCATGCTAGATGCTGGGAATCAAAGATCACTGTGACAGTTTCTGATCTTTACTAGCTCAGAGTCTAGGGGGTAAGATAGTCACCAAAAACCATCAGCGGTATGATTCATTATAACACAAAGTGTCTTTCCTGCTGTATAAATGCAATGTCATGCATGTTATATGACAGTTTCCTATAGACCTGCTACTACCACTGTATGCAATCAGGGCTCTTGTGGGAAAGCCAGGGCTCTCTGACCCTGTCATTCTCCATCTGCTGCCATTGCTCTGCCCCTCTCTGGCCCCACTGTGGGCCAGGGGGACCCACAGCCCATCGCCAATCAGACGGCTCCTTGCTGTGACTTCTCCTTTCCCTAAGCCACACAGCTTGGCACCCTGACCACAAATAAGAAGGGAAGGTCTGGGAGTTCCTGCACATCAGAAAACTGCCCCAGAGTAGCTCTCTTTCCCCCTTGTACATCTTGTTTCCTCCACGCTGGTTTGGACTGGCCCGGCACCCCAGGGACAGGTGAGGGTGGGGTCGGCGCGGTTGCTGGGCTCAATGCTTCTCCACAAGAGGCTTTCCAAGACCTGAAAAGCACAGACTCCAGCGTCTTACACAGCTTGGCCCATGAGGGGTTAAGCTTCCAAGGAAAAGGTTGCAGGAGGCGCTGGCTGGTCTGTATCTTCACTTAACAATGGCAGAGATTCTGCTCTGCGCTAACCTTTGATCTAATTGCACCCTCGGCATCCTTCAGCTGGACTCACAATTCTTTGCAAAGTAGGGAAATGACAAGAGACTGAAGGTCTGTGAAAGTTCAGCTTTGGCTTTGTGGCTTTTTGCCTC
>PITA01003576.1:57777-137245 GCA_004023965.1 Spilogale gracilis
CTCCTGAGTATTCGTTGGAAAATAGCAAGGCAGGCAGATGGCGGGGTCCTTACCTCTTGGTCCCAGGAAACGGGTTGAGCTGAGAGACGCCCCCTGGGGGAAAAGCAGAGCAGGTCCCCACATTCGGCAGCCTGCCCTTCCTCAGACCCTGGGCGGTGCTTGCTCAGACTCCCGAGCTCCCGCCAGACCGGCCTCCCTGCCTCCACTCCTGTCTCTCACTGCTGTCACCATAACCTTTGTAAAACATAAGCAGAACCGTGTCACCTGCCCCCACATCCTTCAGCGAGTCTCGAAGGCCTTCAGAAGAAGTTCGGACTCTTTGGTTTGGCTTTTAAGCTCCATGAAGAATCGGACTCAGCCTACCTTTCAAGTCTCAGCCTGGGCAATCCGGCTTCCCATTTTCTGAGTGTTCCAGGGCACATGGTGCTAATCCACCATAGCTCCCCGGGACTTCTCTGTATCTGTCTTCTCTTCTTGTTCCATTGACACTTTGCCTGTGTTTAGAGTGGCGGGTGAAGCCACCCCTGACCTCAGGCGAGAACTGTGGGCTCCTTGCCCCTCCTGACTTTCCCTCTAACCAGAGACACACTCACCTCTGAGGCTGGAAGCTGTTTGGGGTCCAAAACCACGAAGACATCATTTGATACCGTCCACGATGCCTCCTGCAGCGCCAGGCTTGCAGCCAGTGCCCAGGGATGGCAAATAAATGAAAGAAGCCATCTTGTGGGTGAATAGTAATGAACCCCAGAGGCTGTTCATCCAGGAAGGGCAAGGTAGTGGAGTCTTAAGGAGTTGCGTGTCTCCTTTTTACCAACATGATTCATTTACCTGGTGGAGTTCAGCGGCCACTGAGAGATACAGAGCTTGAGCCCTGGAGGCCTGTTCCAAATGGGTCCCACTCTATTGGGGAGCTTTTCGAGTAATAAAGAGAGTCCCCTGGCTGGCCCGCTGACCTTTCCCCAGGCCTCCCGGAGGCTGAGTTATCACCTGGGACATAGGAGCTACTTCCCGGAGAAAGAAGAAGGTGTACTCCGAAGGGATTATGGTAATAGCCACACTGCTGAGCAGGTGCAGAGTGCTTCCCATACCCTCCCCATTTACTTCTACCACATGGTGGTGACATAGGATGGCAAGTGTTGAGGCTCAGGATACTTAAGTCACTTGCCCAAGACCACACAGCTGCTAACCGGTGGAGCTGGCCTCGGGACCCCGGCATGTCCATATTCTCACTCCCTCCTGCAGTCTCCGGGAGGGGCTGCGCGCCCGCCAACTCTGTCTGCTCCTGGGGAGGACCTCTGTTCCCCAGAGGCTGTTCCCAGGGCTTAACTGTTTTGTGAGGGCAGCTCTCACGTCTTGGGTATCTTGGGTGGGCAGGTGTGAGAGGTGGAGAGAGGATTTATTTTACCGATTATGCTGTGTGTTCTATCAGGTGTCTTTATGGCACCACTGACTATGGGGCTGAGATGTCTCTAGCCAAAGATAAAGTCTGGAGAGATGACTTAGACCATGGCTGACAGCCGGGCCATGGGGGGCAGGATCGATGGGGGTGGGGTAGAGGTGCGGGGGTGGGGGTGGCTCAGCCCATCGTGGCCCCTGGCGGAGGAGGCTGCTCTTTCTGGGGGAGGGGGCCACCCTTCAGCGGAGTGAAAGCCTGCGTGGGTGAGCCTCTGCTCTCCTCTTTCTAAGAAAACACTAATGTAATACAAAGCACATTCTAATCACCACATCTAATCACAGAAAAAAAGAGTAAATCACCAAACAAAATTAGTTTTCAGAGTCTTAATTATCACCAGAAAGAGTAATTAATAAGCAGAACAGGAAATGACCCAGCCAAGTCCCGGGGCCCCCTGGAAGCCGTGCGTGGGCCCGGGCACCCACTCGGGCGGGGCGTGGGGGGCCGGCTAGGGGGCCTCACTGGGCATCGTGGATTTGCTGAGGCTCCACACATCCTCGGAAGTTTGCCTGCCTTCTAAACTTGGTTTGCCAAGTTTCTAGGTCATTCCTTCCAGGGCTGTTTCTTTCCCAGGCCTCAAGGCCAGAGTGAGGCAGCAGAATTAGAATAAATAAACAGACCCTCCTCCCCTTTTCTCTCCCCCAGTGTAACAGGCTCTGGGCCGGAAACTCTCAAACCAATTGATGATAACGAGCCCAGGTTCAATGCCATTGGCCGTCTGGTGAGATCTTCCTGGGTTTTCCTGTCTCTACACCTCCAGCTTGTATTTCTTTCTTCATTTTAATAGTAACATCGTATAAATAAAACACCATTACAAAAATGTCGCGGAAAGTTCACGACTATTCATTATCCATTTCATACAGGTTAAAATTGCCATCAAGTCTGTTTGGATTTGACTTGCGTTCCTTTCCTTCTAATGAGCCGGATAGAGAAGGCAAAAGATGCTAATTCATCCTTACATCTCTATCATATCTCGGCTTTTACTATATAAAGCATCAAGGTCGCATTCTGGGGAAATGTCTTTTTACCAAAGGTGCTATAATAATAATGAAGAAGCAATTTGTTTCAGCAAACTGCCTGCAGTAATGAGGCTTAATTATAACCATGTTATTAATACCGCTGCTTAAGGTAATTCACTTCTGAGCAGGGTGCAGAACAGTAAACTATAATTTAAACAAGAATCGAGACCTAATTTAAATCATCGGATCTACTGCGGAAAAAGGCAAACAGAACGACTGTAATCTGCACGTGATTTAGCGCTTCCCCTTGGTGCCATTTCCGGAAGACCTAGGTGACAGTCAGAGGGGCAGGGTGCCGGGGATCAGGGGCTGGTCCTCCTGCCTCCTTCCGGGGGACTTTGCAGGTAGAGCAGCTGCAACGTTCCTGCAGGCTTGACCCCTCTCCATGCCAGCAAGGGAGGCTGAGGAACAGGAGGAAGGAAGGTCCTTATCACCTCAGGGATGTCTCCTATGTGCTCTTGAACCCATCTTAGTTCTCTCGCTGCCAAACTGTTAGAGAAATGTGGAGTTCTGTGCTGGAAGGGGCTCTCAACCTCTACAGAAGACCATTCACAAGCCCGGAAAGGGGAAGGGCGGCTGTCTGTGTCGTCCTGGCTCAGAAGCCCATACTTAGCGCCTAGGAAGGAGCAAGTCCTTCTGCCTCCTGGTGGGCGCTCTAGTAGCAAATCAGCATCACTGGGGTGCTTCAGGGTCTCTATGCTGGTCTCACACGGCACCCGAGGCATCTAACCCAGTGACTCCCAGACCTGGGTGCTCCTCGAAATCTCCTGAGAGGCTAGTTAGGAGATACAAGTTCATGAGCCCTGCCCCACCCACTACCTAGATCCTGAGCTTGTCAGTCTGGCTTTGCACCAGCGGATTTGTCAGGAATCTTGGTGATTCCGCAGCAGGTGGTCTAAGGGTAGTTTCCTAACCTGTTGAGCAGCACCAGCGCATTTAAAATACAGAAAATGTGGCATGTGTGGGTTTTCTTGATTGCCTCTTCCTAGCGATATTTTTTCATTCACCTATTCAACATCTATAGGGCACCAATTACACACAAGACACAGCTCATGCCCATCGGCTCTTCCCAGCCAACTTCACTTTGATCCCTGCTGTTGGATTTTCAGTGAATTTTCCTCCTTTTGATGCAAAGCTGTATTCCATGTTATTTTAAATGAAAATGAATAGGAAATTGAGAACAGACTTAAGTGTGTGGTAAACATTTTGAAAGACCATATCTAACCCATGTTTTTATCCCAGTGCTCTGTGGATGTGAGATTCTACCGAGGTAAAGGGCTGGCGTTTCTAAGAGTCTTCACCAATGCTGGCTAACCGAGTAAGAGTTCAGAATGCCCGGCAGTCAAGGCTAAGTTAACGAGGCAATTATGAATGCTCTAGTGCTGACAATTGACAAAGGCAGGAGAGATTTCTGGAGTGAGGGCAATGAAGATACTATTTCTAGCCCTGACTTGGTGATAAATCCTGGGGGCCCCTGCACAGTGTGTGGGTGGTCTTGAACTGCTAACCAATTCTTGCCTGTCCATTCCTTTTCTTTTTTTTTTTTTTTTTAAAGATTTTATTTATTTATTTGACAGACAGAGAGATCACAGGCAGGCAGAGAGGCAGGCAGAGAGAGTGGAGGAAGCAGGCTCCCTGCTGAACAGAGAGCCAGATGCGAGCCTCGATCCTAGGACCCTGAGATCAGGACCTGAGCCGAAGGCAGAGGTTTTAACCCACTGAGCCACCCAGGCGCCCCTGTCCATTCTTTATCTAGTCATAGGACCAGCCAATCTTCCCTGTCACCCTTTAGGGATACAGAGGGTGGAACTGTAGTGGGGGTGTGGAATCCAGTGGCTTGAAACCCGGGACTCACTAAGTGAGACTCACCTACCTTCTTAGACTGAAGTCTTCTCGCAAAGTATGGACTCCTTCATATTCCTTGTCCTTGGCTCCTCCAAGCCCCATGCAGAGAGGCAGAACCAAAGTCAAACTGAATGCGGAGCTGACTGGATTTACATCCAAAGGGTATGCCCCTTCTCGACCTTTCTCCAGTTCTGTGAAATGTCCAGTGGGAAGGTGGGATTTCAGATGGCTCAGAAGACAATAGAATTTTTTTTTTATTGAAGGGATATGAAGGCCTTACTTTGTCTTAAGATCAGCCAACTTACAGCCTACCCCACTCAAGCCTGCCTCAGTTTACCTACTTACATTCTCTGTCCCTGTCTTTTGTCAAGAAGCCTGCAAGTCCCTTCCCTTTCCCTCCTCTCACCTTTGTTCTTTTCCCAAAGAACTCCTCCCCTGGAGCTCCTCACTGGTATAGGAGCTCTACAAAGTCAAATGACTCCAAATGGTGTTTCCAACTGATGATGATGATTGGGTTTTGGCTGAAATACAATAGACAGGCTCTGCTCTGAAGGCAACCCAGACCATACTGGGAAGGGCGGTCCCCTTCCTCTCTGTCTCTCTTACACACACACACACACACACACACCCTGCATCTCACACATTTAAATGAATATGCATATGCATGCACATGTAATGTGCATATGCAAATTCTCCTACACAGTACAAACACACAGACATCCAGGCTGGTTCGTGTGTGCGAAAGCGCATTCCCGTATAGATGCGGGTGCACGGAGCTTCATCATGCCTCAGCAGCCCTCCCTTTTCCCTTCACAGACTCCTCCTTCCTTCTCACAGTGCTGGAGTCACTCTCACCAGTTATGGGGGCAGGTGTCTGGGGAAGTAGTCCATTTCAATCCTGGAGACACTGGGAGCCCATCCAGATAAAAATGGCGATGAGGTCCTTGCAAGAAGGGTGAGGAGGGGCGAAAGTCGTAGTGTCTGGAACATTTCCCCTTAGTGGGGGAAGAAAGCCCCTCCACATGTGTTCCATTCTCCGCTACCTCCTGCTGGTTGTTTCATCTCAGACAGTGCGAGCCCTGAGTGGGCGTCCAATTTGAGGAACAGCAACTCTAAAGTCATTTGCGGTGCCCTGCCGTGGACCCGCTCCTGACCGCCCTGGCCACGTACTGCTCTAGTTCTCAGGAGCTCACCCTCGTCCCGGGTCTTGCACGGGGTCTTGCACTCTGCCACGGGTGCTCCCAGCCCCCAACCCCACGGCCCTGGAGCTGGACGCAAGTCCCTCCGAGGAAACCCTCCAGTCATGGCTTGTGGATTTCAAAGGAACACCAGGGCATGCTCACCCTGCTTAAGGAACAGAGAGGTCTCAGAGGCAGGCAGTAGCCCCAAAGGACGTTTGCGAGTGCCTGAGGTGGGCATGGGAGGGGACCTATGGAAACCCCTTCTCCTCCTTTTTGCATGGCCCATGGCTCGCGCCCAGAAGCAGAATGCCCTACAGAAACCCGTCACTTATTGCCAGGAGCCTCAGGGTTGTATTTTTAAAACCTGGGTATTGGAATCTCTTTTTAAAAAGTAATGCTGTATACTGTCACCTTCACGGGTCAGTCGGCCCATCGCCTGGTTTTAGGAGAGAATTCACGTCCTCATGCCAGAGGTCCGAGGTGGGCATCTGCTCTCTGGAAGTACCGGTCAGCCTCCCTCTGTCACTTCTCTGATAATAAAAATCTCTTTTGTCTTGTACTTTTCAAAGCCCTTTCGCATCCATTAGCCCATTAATTGATTCATTCATCGTACACGTGTATCGAACACATCAGACACTTCATGTCTTTCTAGAACAGGCAGGACCGGGATAAATATTTGCATACTTATTGACCAGCCGTGAAGTGCAGGTTGCACAGATGGGCACAGTGCAGAGTGAGGAGGATTTTACAGAGACAAGGAGAGGAAGGCTTCGAAGAGATTCCCCCTCCAACAGTCTAAGTCAGATGGCACATCTGTCGTGCCCATTTTGAAGACATGTAAACTGAGGGCCCACAAGGTTAGGTGACTTGCTTGTGGTCTCAAACTTAGAGGCAGATGGAGAATGCACTTCCTGATTCAAATTGGGCATCCTCCAGTTCCGTTCTCTGAGATGCAGCTTTCTGGAAAGTTCTTCCATGGCCACATCTCCCCTTTCCTTCTAATTTTCTTAGCCTCTCTGCAATAAGCTATCTCAAAGGAGATATAATCACATTGCAATTCTTTTCGGGCCCACATATATATTGCTTCAGGGACCAGAAGGAAAAAGAATATCTTCTCTATTTCCATAAGAAAGTCAGCAAGACCCAGCAGTCGTTTGCATTCTTATACAGCCTCTCCAAGGACTTTGATTTTTTTCCTGCGGAGCCCTGGGGTGGGCCAGGCAGCCGGCTCCCTGTTGTGCACCACACAACATTCAGGACAACATCTCCATCCCAACCTTTCCTCCTGGACTGAGAAGATGAAGGAGGAAGGAGGGCCCCCTCTCAGCCTCCTAGCCCCGGGAAGAGGTTGAAGAACTTGCCAGAGGCCTCCTCACATGGCAACGAAACGTTGGCTTTGCTGCCCTCCCATTAGCTTTCACTTGAGCCGGGCTCTTGCCTTTCTCTGTTCTGAGGGAAGATGTGTGTGTGTGTGTGTGTGTGTGTGTGTGTGTGTGTGTGTTGAGGGATGTGTAAGTTAGGTTGAAGGTTGACCAGGGAAGCAATGTAACTGTTTTCTTTCTATGCATGTCATCTTGTCAAAAATTCTGAGACTCTTCAAGCCCTGGGCCCCTCTTGAGTAAGGTCACGATGTCAACCAAGAAGCCTCTGGAAGAGAGCCACAGGAATGATAATGGAGCCGCCTGGGCAGTTTAGTGGGGCCCTGGCCTCCCGCGCCCAGGCCTGCTTGCCCATGTCCAGGGTGGAGCCTGGCCCTTCAGAGAGCTGCTCCGGGGCAGGTCCGGGGCAGGACGTGCATCTCTGAAGCAACACCTGTCCCCTGCTGGCTCAGGCCCTAAGGGCAGGGTGGCTTGACCTCCTGGGCTCTGGGACAGGGGACAGGTTCTTGGTGGCAAGCAGGCAGAACTGGCTTTGGGTGGAATAAACAGAACGGGGAATTTTTTTTTTTTTTTTTTTTTGAAGAACCTCTGGGGCTTGCTAAAATCTCGGCAAGGCTCCCTGACAGAGCTGAGGGTTGGTCAGCCACTCGGGCAGTCTTGAGGAGTAAGAAGCAGGTGGGCTAGCACTTGATTTTTAGCAAGAAGTGTTTGGCCAGGTCATCATGCTGCTGCCGCTGTAGGGCCTGCCATGGCTCTGCCTGCCACACCATATGGCCACTGCCACCGGCTGGCCACCTCTCCCCTGCAGCCCCGCCTCCAGGACCAAGGGTCCTGGAGTGCCACTGTCTTTGCCTAACCCTCCCAGAACCGGGGGCCCAGGTGGGAGCAGCTGATGTGTCGAGGCCTGGGCCACATACTTGGGAGGGGAGAGGGGGAGAGTCTGTGTCTGCCTTTTTGTCATGGGAGATAGGACAGAAAAAGGAAGACAAGCATTCCTCAGAGATACGGAAGATCTCATGCTTGTTTTGTGGGATAATTAAATGAATTAAAGAGACTGAAAGAGGCTTAATAACACTTTTTAAAGAATTGGGAGGGTTTTTTTGTTTCTCCCTTTTCTCCTTTCAGGGGATAATGGGCAGATGGCAAATGGAGAATAGAACGAGGTTTGAATCATGCAGGAGAGTGGAGGCTGGATGTGTGAAGACTGGATTGGTTTCCTTTCAGTCAGGGGCTTTCCAGGCCCTTGGGTGGGTGACTGTAGGGTGCTGGGTCTCTGCCATGATGAGAAGGAAGGTCTCCCAGGCCTAGGTTTTCCCCTTGCCCCCAACCTACCTCTTGGAGGAGGGCTGACTCTCACGAAAGTTCTTGGGCAGCCTCCGTCCCTTGGCATAACAAGGGATGGCAGGTGGGCAGTAGCTGGAGGCTGCGGTTTTTCATTTCTGGAAAATAAGAGAAGACACTATTGGGGATTTATGCTTTAGCCCCAAGAGAGTGAAAATGGAAAGAAACTCCCAATGTGGAAAGGCAGCATTCTCCAAGTCAGAAAACACAGCCCCGCTCAGCCTGGGGGACCCCACAGACACTCAGAGCACCTCAAGCCACGTGGGAAAGAGACACGCGCCTCCGAGACAGCTGTCCTTGCCCAGAATCTGCACACTTGGTGTCCTGTCCCTTTAAAGCAGCCCCTCCTGATGCCACCGCCCACACAGAAATGGGTTCAGCCCAGCAGCTCCCCAAAAGCCTGAGCAATAAATGATGAGCATCTCCCCTGAACTCATCTCCCCGTGCCCGGTGTTTAAAGTGAATTGAAACGAATATCTGATAAATGAATAAACCTGTAAATGGAATCAAAAACCTTATGAACCTGAAGGAGAAATAGGAGTCCCTGGTCTGTTAAGTCTAAATTGAATAAATCTGATCAACTCCCTGACAGTTTCTGCCAACGCTCTTGAAGAAGAAGGAGAAGAGGGGTGAGCACAGATCGGGCAGAGGAGGGGGGAACAGTTAGTGCGGGAGGGTGAGGCAGGTTCAGTAATTAAGCTATCGCCATGAACCAACAGAGAAGACCCAGGCGGCTCCGGCTTCACTCAGCTAGACTGAATAAATAGATGATATTGGGAGGCTCTTGCAAGACTGGCCGCTGCTGTGTGTCTTTCCCAGGGGACCCTTGCAGAGAACACCTAGAGATTTGTATAAAATGGGACCCAAATCCCACTGCGGGTCTTTCTGGAAAGGAATTAGGGGAGAATGGCAGCCCATGCCTCAGGATCGGGGGAGGCTAGGGCAGCTAGGGAAGCTCGGCTGCCTGGGGGTCCTTAGTGAATGGATGTTGGTTGGGTCGCAGGTATTGGATGTAGGGAAGTCACATTCAGAAACAGCTCCGGACAATAATGGAGCCAGAGAGTTCCTCCCTTGCTCTCCATTGACCTCCAACACTTCCTGCCTATGATGTTGGGCAAGTTAGTTCCTGTAGTGGTTTGGAAACGAACATGGCCACAAAAATCTTTAACACCCCACAATGAGAGGTGGCGATGGTGGTGGTGGGGGGAGTGGAGAGGGTCCTTCTTGACTCTGGGTGGGTTTGTGACCACCAATACGGATGGTGGCTTTGATGTGGTGTGACTCTCAAGGCTGGTCATGCAGCTTCTGCCTGACGGTCTCTGGGCGAAGCCTGACACTGTGTAGGAAATGCAATAGCCCCGAGACTGCCATGCTGGAGAGGCGTTCCAGGCCACGGCCCCGCTCAACTCCCAGCTGACTGGCAACATGGATGACCAGCCATGAACGCGAACCCTGTTGGCCGTCCAGCCTACTGGAGCCTTTGGAGGCCCACAAGCAGTGACTGCAGTGGCCAAGTGGGTGCTACCCCACCAAGCCCTTCCCAAACTCCTGACCTGCAAAATTACATGCATCAGAAAATGGTTTCATAAGCTGCCAAATTTTGGACTAATTTGCTAATAGTAATCAAAACACTTGCTTTAGGGGCCCGGTTTTCTTCTATAATAATGAAGGGTTCGGGGTGCAAGGGGTGGCTCAGTAGGTTAATTGTCAGACTTGTGATTTCAACTCAGGTCCTGATCCCACACTGTGGGATCGAGCCCTGCGTCGGGCTCCCTGCTCTGTGGGGAGACTGTTTGAGTCTCTCCCTCTCCCTCTACCCCTCCCCCCACCTTCTCTCAAATAAATAATTTTCAAAAAATACATGAAGGATTCTACTAAACAATTTTCAAACTTATATTTTGAAAATTTTAAGTAGTAGATAAACATAGTCTTTTTTTAAAAAGAGTTCAAGCAGGGGTGCCGGGGTTGCTCAGTTGGTTAAGCCACTGCCATTGGCTCAGGTCATGATCCTGGAGACCCGGGATCCAGCCCCGCATCAGGCTCCCTGCTTGGGGGGAAGCCTGCTTCTCTCTCTCTTACACTCCCGATGCTTGTATTCCCTCTCTGGCTGTGTTGCTCTCTGTCAAATAAATAAAATCTTTAAATACATACATACATACATACATACATAAATAAATAAATAAATAAGATTTTTAAAAAGTTCAAGCAGCATAAAAGGATACAAACAGAAATTAGGCAATTCCCTTCCTTACTCGAGTTCTTCCTACCTCTGAGAGGTAACTCCATTCAGTTAAGTTATAGGTCCTTCCAGAAATGTTTTATGTGATCAAAACATATACAGCTGTATCTTTGAAAACTACACATAAAATCATACATAATTTTTTTGTAACTTGCATTTGTCTTTTACTAGTAAAGATTGGAGATATTTCCATATTAATATACATAAGCCTAATCTCATTCTTTTTATGGCTGCCTAGCGTTCCATGGTGTGGCTGTATCAAAATTTACTTCCCCAGTCCCTGCTGAGGAATCTTTAAGTTATTTCTAGGTTGGTTGGTTGGCTGGCTTTTGCTATTGCAATAAATGCAATGAGCTTTCTCAAACACATGCCTTCTCCCACAAGTGTATTTGCAGGTTAAATTCCTAGAAGGAGACTTCTTGGGTCAAAGGAAATAGGTATTTAATTTTGATCCTTATTGTCAAAGTTGGTCTCCAAAGAGATGATCCTAATTTATATCCCACCGACAAGAGGGCTGGTTTCTTACCACCCTCATGATCTCCCAAATGGCTTTGAAGTTTTCATGCCTTTGTTTGCGAAGGTGAGCATTTTTTATAAGTGCACTGGTGAGTTCTGATTTTTTCCCCTTTGCACATCATATTCATACACTTTGCCAATAGTGTAGGTTTTCCACCTTTGTTTGAAAACCTGGTTTGTAAGAGCTTTTCTTACCTAAACTTTTTGCTATTGTATGTTACAAATACTTTCCCTATTAAACTTGTTAATCGTCTTTTGACTTTCTTAGAGGTATTTTTTGTGTATGATTTTACTTTTTATAACATCAAATTTATCAATCTTTTTAAAAGATAGTTTTGAGTTTAGTCATATTTTCAAAGGCCTTCCCTGCTCCAACATCATAAAATAAAATCGTATGATAAATTATGCATATTTTCTTCCTGGTATCTTTTACATTAAAATATTGATCTATTTGGATTTTATTTTTGGTATCAAGAGTGGGGATTTCATTTTACTTTTTTTTTTTTTTTTAAAGATTTTATTTATTTATTTGACAGAGAGACATAGCGAGAGAGGGAACACAAGCAGGGGGAGTGAGAGAGGGAGAAGCAGACCCCCTGCCGAGCAAGGAGCCCGATGTGGGACTCGATCCCAGGACCCCGGGATCATGACCTGAGCCGAAGGCAGTCGCTTAACCAACTGAGCCACCCAGGTGCCCCTTCATTTTACTTTTTACAAATGGTTAGAATACCACTGCCCAATGGATACATAAAGTAAGCCACATACGTAATTTATTTTTTTTTTTTTTTTTTTTTTTTTTATTTTTATTTTTTTTTTTTATTTTTTTTTTTTCACATACGTAATTTAAAAGGTTGTTACCCACAGTGAAAAAAGTAAAAAGAAAAAGGTGGAAGAAATTATAACACATATTATTATTATTTATCTTGCCACATATCCAAAATATGTCAACATACAACCCATATAAAATTTATCAATGAGTTATTTTATGTTTCTTTTCCCATACCTAGAATTCAAAATTCAGCATATGGTTTGGACTAGCCATTTCAAGTACACAACAGCCATCTGTGGCTAGTGGTTACCATATTGAATAGTCCAGGGTTCACTAGTAACTCTAACATTTGTCAAATCCTCTTTCCATCCATTGATCTGAAATGCCACCTCTATCAGAAGCTAAATTATTTTTTTGTATTTAGGCCTATTTCTGGTCTCTCTTCTTTTCCACTGTACGGTCTCTCCCTCCCATACCGAAATGGGCTATTTTAATCCTGATAATGTTAAAATGGTTTGTATCTTGCAGAGAAGTTCTTCCCTTCTAATTTTTTTTTGTTTAATGTCTTTCTGCAGTTGAGTTCTTTCTCTAGATAGATGTTAATATCTAATGCTAGATATTAGCTAATATTATGCTACATTATAGGTCTGTCTGTCTCTCCTACATAGAGATACTACATTATAGAGACTACAATATTGAAAATGTCTTATGGTTAACTTGAGAAGGACTCTGATATTTAATCCTATATTATTTTGAGTAGCAAACAAGCTATATTGTTGGTATTGACTAGGAACATGCTTATTTCTAAGGGCTCTTCTACCTTAAATTTCGAAGACTCTACTTTGCTGCCTGGAGGAAGGAAGCAGGGGCTGTGACAGCTCTATCCCATATGAACAGCGTGGTGGGCTCATCTGTGGTCTCTGTAGATGTGTCCCCCTAAACCAGCCCTGTGACCTCCTAGCAGGTCAGGGAGCCTGTGCATGATGTAGTGGTGCCTTTGGGAGGTATTTGGTTGTGACACTTTAGAAAGCCCTGCCTGCTGGAATTGCTGGGGAGCCTGGCTGGGAGGAGGGGCCGTGGTCCTTGCCTGGTGATAATTGTCTGGGAAGACAGACAAGAGCAGAGTTGGATGGGAAGAAGGGAGGAGGGAAGGCCCCTGATAGGAGGAGGAGTAGTGGGGGAGAAAAAGCAGGAAGAGAAGGCGGGTGGCTAGAGGCAGAGAGGAGAGAAGAGGAGGGAAGAGGAGAGGAGAGCCGGGAGGGAAGGGAGAGAAGTAAGAGGTACTGGGGAAGCCACAGCTCTGGGAGTTCTGGTCCCCAGGAGCTCTTGTCAACACAGCCTGGTGGCCGTGGTGGATAGGAGTCTCCAAACAGTAGGAAGGAGGCCTTTGACTACAGAAGTTGGGGTGTCCATGGGGACAGGGTTAAGAGTATCCAGGGGCAGTGGGGACATGGGCCACTGCCTGGGGGGATTGGCCAAGAGCCCAGAACAAAGGCCCGCAAGTCCCAACGTTCACACATGCCGTGACTGGGATGTAGAGACCCAGGGCCCCCGGGTGGGAAGGAAACAAGGACGAGAGATGAGAGAAGCCAGTGAAGTGGCTCTCCCAGTGGGTGGCAGGAGCGGGAGGAGGGGAGGGCTCACCAGAGGTGCTCAGGCCCCTGCGGCGGCTCCATGTGACTGTCTCATTGGTTAATGGTGGAGAAGGGGAATAGCATCACCCTCCAAGAACTTTCTGCATGCTCGGGGTCCCTCGGCTCCTGTGACCTTCACCCAAACTGGGAAGTGTGTTAGACTGGATGGCTTCTTGTACGTGGTGCCCAGTGAAGCAGAGGCGGGGGTCCCCATCGCACTGGCCCACGGCCCGTGGCGGGCCAGCCGCGGGGCCAGAGAGAAGCCAGGTGTCCCGCACCCCGCCCGAACGCCCTTGCCAGCTCTCTCCTTGTTCCTTCACTGTCCAGAGAAGCAGAAAAGGGAATGTCAGGCATTGACTCTGAGCCACTGGATTTTCAAGGAGTCACAGGGTCACACTGAGACAGAAACAAAAGCGAAAAAAAAACCATCTTCACAGCTTCCAGAAGATGTGCAGCCTGTCTCTCCAGACTGCTTGCTCCTCATCACAACCGCGACAAAATGCTATTTTCCTTTCAGTGGTGTGCACAGGTGCCAATCTAAATGAATATTATTCACACACTTCTGTCCAAACACTGTGAAGTCTTCAAAGGCTGATTAAACCTCTGACATTGTTGCTTTATTTCTCCTGCACTGCCCGCCAGGTGAAGACCTCCCTCCCATGACCTCGCCCCTCCTACTTCTCCTTCCTTCCCTGGAGGCGCATCCCCCCCTTCTGATGGGGAATCCAGCTGTCCCAGGGAGGATGGCTTCCCGGCTCTGTCTCCGGGAGGGGGAGTGATGGGAAGCCAGGCTCGGCTTGGGCTCCCGAGGACTCAGGGAGCAGAGTGCTGCGAGGGCACCTTGTGTGTGATGGGGGCTGGTGCTGGGGCTACTCATGGGTGGGGAGAGTGAGAGATTTGACTTTGATTACCCAGCAAAAATCCATTTCCTGCTAGTAATGACGGGCTGGTGCATATTGGAAATCACAGCCTCCCTGCCCGACTCTCCCCGTGTCATTAGGCCTCAGTGGAGCGATGTTTCATTGGAAATCACACCTGGTGAAATGAGGCGTGACATGCAGCTCTCCAGACCTGCCTTCCCCAGCAGCCTCACAGTGGCAAACCGAAGGTGCCCAGATCAGCCCAGGGGGTCCTGGATAACACAGGGGACCCGGTAATGCTGGACAACTCTTTAGGTCTCCTTAATCTTACTTATCCTCAGGAACCTTAAAACATCTCTGCACTTCTTAGAGTGCCTGGCAGGGTGGCTGGTGCCCAGGAATGCCCCCATAATTAACTTAGTAAAGGAGAATGACCTTTGGAAATCTCCAGGGGCCCTCCGAGGCCCATGGAGTCTCTCTAAGTTGTTTGTTTGCCACGCAGACATCTCCCTTTCTTTTGGTGATAGATTCCCAAGCTCCTTATGAGGAGCCCTGTCCTTTCTTCCCCCAATCAGCAGGATTGGGCAGCATCTTTTCTGTGTCCTCTGTCCTACTCTCAGGGGTGGACCTAGGATCAAATGTTGGCCAGTCAACATTGCACTGTAGTGAGTGAGCCAAGGCTGAGTGTGGGAAGGCAAGCCCAAGGCTGAGGCTGCTGATGGGAGAAAGGCCTTCCTCTCACCTGGGGCTGTTGGATTAATTCTAGGTGAGACTGGGCTGCACTTCACCATCTGAACACCAGAGAGAGTGACCACAGCCGCAGCTAGCAAGGAGTACAGGATGGTGAAGACACATATACAATCCTCTGCTTTATAGCAAATGCTTCACTACGATCCAGGGCTGGGAGGAAAGGATGTACTTTTTAATAAATGGTGCTGGGTTAATTAGGTATTTGAAAAAAATGAACCTTGACCTCTACTTCATACCATTCACAAAATGTAATGCATGAAAGATCATAGATCTAAACACATAAGCTAGAAAACTCAAGTTTCTAGACTAAAACAAAGGAAAATATCTTCATGCCTTTGAGATAAGAGTTTTCTTGTACTGGATATACACACCGATACACAAAACTAAACATAAGATAAATGTTAATTAAGTTGGACTTCATTAAAATTGAGAACTTCTACCATAAAAAGACATGACTGAGAGAGAGCATAAGCCAAAGGTTGGGACAAGATATTTTCAACTCACATTATCAGAAAAAGAAGACGGCAGTTCTCAAAATATAAAAAGAACCCCATGAACCAGTGGGCGAACAACAAATAATCCAATTAAAAATGCTAGTCGGGGCATAAATTGGGAAAACTGCTCCAGAAAACTATTTTGAAGTATCTATTAAAACTAAACATACATGTTTTCTATTTTTTTGGCAACTCTGCTCCTGAGTTATATTTACCCAACAGAAATATGAATGATTTGTCCATCAAAGATGTATACAAATATGCTCACAGAATCTTTATTCGTAGTAGCCAAAATTGGGAACAACCTATGTGTGTTTATCAACAATAATATGTGGTATATGCATATGATAGAATAATGCACAGCAATTAAAAGTAACAAGCTCCTGTTTCACACAATAAGATGCATACATTTCACCAACATAATCTTGTCTGAGCACAGTGAGCCACAGGAGAATACCTACACGTGAGGTGATTTGTATGAGACCAAGACAGGAAAGACTACATTCAATAGCAAAGAAACAAACAATCTGGTTGAAAAATAGGCAGAAGATCTGAATAGACATTTCCCCACAGAAGACATCCAAGTGGCCAATAGACCCATGAAGAGGTGCTCAACATCACTCATCACCAGGGGAATGCAAATCAAAGCAGCAGTGAGGTATCAACTCACACCTGTCAGAAAGCTAGGATCAAGGATGCATGGGTGGCTCAGTAGGTTAAGGCCTCTGCCTTCGGCTCAGGTCATGATATCAGGGTCCTGGGATTGAGCCCTGCGTCTGGCTTTCTGCTCAGCAGGGAGCCTGCTTCCTCCTCTCTCTCTGCGTGCGATCTCCCTTTCTCTCTGTCAAATAAATAAATAAAATCTTTTTTTTTAAAAAAAGAAAAGCTAGGATCAAGAAAACAAGAGATGATTTGTTGAGAATGTGGAGGAAAGGGAACCCTTGGGATGCCTGGGTGGCTCACTCAGTTAAGCATCTGCCTTTGGCTCAGGTCATGATCCCAGAGTCCTGGGTTGGAGCCCTCATTGGGCTCCCTGCTCAGTGAGGAGCCTGCTTCTCCCTCTACCTCTGCTGCTCCCCCTGCTTGTGTGCTCACTCTCTCTCTCTTCCTGCAAATAAATGAATAAAATCTAAAAAAAAGAAAAAGAAAAGAAAAATGAAAAAGGAACCCTCATTCACTATTGGTGGGAATATAAAGTGGTGCAGCCACTTTTGAAAACAGTATGAAGATTCCTCAAAAAACAAGCAAACAAAAACAAAACAAAAAGCAAAAATAGAATTACCACGTGATCCAGCAATTCTACTTCTGAATATTTATCTTAAGAAAATAAAAACACTAACTTGAAAAAAATATATGTTCATTGCAGCCTTATTTATAGTAGCCAAGATATGGAAACAATGCAAGTATCCATCAGTGAATGAACTGATAAAGAAACTATGACATATACATGGTGTTATGGTACCGTGTGTGTGTGCATCTCAAATATATATGTGGCTATATATTATGATATATATGGTATCCTATGTGTAGTATTATATATATGTGGTCAGACACACACACACACATATATAATGGGATATTGTTCAGCCATAAAAAGGATGAAATCTTGCCATTTGCAACAACATGGAGGGACCTGGAAGGCATTGTGCTATGTGAAATAAGACAGAGAAAGACAAATAACTTATATTCACTTACATGCAGGATCTAAAAACAAAACAAAACTAAGCAAAACAAAACCAACAAAAAACCCCTCAACATGCCAAACTCAGAGATAAAGTGAAGAGATTATTGATTGCCAGGACAGAGGCAGGTGAGCGAGGGGTGGTGGGAAAAATGGGTGAAAGGGATCAAAATGTACCACCTTCCAGTTATAAAATAAATTAAGTCATGGGAATGAAATGTACAGCATAGTGACGGTAGTTAGTAGTACTGCATGGCATCTTTGAAAGCTGTTAAGAGTAAATTTTAAAAGTTCTTATCACAACAAGAAAAAGAATTGTAACTATGTATGTACAGATATTAACTAGGCTTATGGTGATGATCATTTTGCAATATATACAAACATAGAATCACTGTACTGTACACCTGAAACTAATATAATGTTATGTGTCAATTATATCTTGGTAATAATAAAGAGATAAGAAAGATTAATCTGTGGTAATAAACGTCAGCATAGTGACTACCCTTTAAGGGTTATTGATTATCATGGGTGCAAAAGAGAGCCTTATGGGATGCTGGAAATTCTGTGTCTTGATCTGATGGTTTCATGTGTAGAAATTTCTGAAATGCATACTTAAGATCTATACATTTTACTGTATGTTAAGTTGTACTTCAATTAAATAAGAAAAAGAGGGTGACAAGAAGGGAGAAACTGAGTCTTGGGATCTCATCTGAACACCTAGATCCAACCATACCAGATAAACACTCCTGGACCTCTTAAGAGCCAATTAATTCCCCTCTCCTTTGATTTTTTTTGTACTTGAGTCAGATTGAGCTAGGTTTTCTCTCATTGGCTACCAAAATTGTCCTCACAACTATCATTTTCCTGTTCCAGGCTGGAATAGTCCTCCTTCAGCCCGAGCAGATGGGAGAAATTGTACACTTAATGGGTTCCCAGGTGAGTACATTCCTCAGTCTGTTTCTGGTTCTGCCAAGAGGGCCCATCAGGCAGGCAGCCATCATTCTTGTGCCTCAGTTTCTCATTTGTAAATTGGAGTTGGTAAGAGCACCTACATCACACAATGGGTTCGGTTCCTTTTGCGAAGGCTCTGATCCCATCTGTTCTTTGCTCTGTCCTGTTCAGTGAATATTTGTTACTATGGCTGCTGTGGGGACGAGGATTTTGTCCCTACCACTCACCACCATGCCTTTCATGTGAGTGTCACTCTTAGCCTGTGTTGACTCCCAAGCGAAGTTTTGTTTTTGTGAGGCCTCTGTCTGTGTGATCAATGGAGGTCACACGAAGTCAGAGAGTCCATTCTGGTGGCCATCTCAAGGGGCTCCGTGAAAGAAAAAGTCTTCGGCTGGAGGGAGAGATGTGCTCACCAGTCCACACTACTGGAATTCTACAGGTGCGATGGATCCTACTGCATGTCCGTCTGCATCTGTGAGTGGGGTGGGGAGGCAGGGTGGAGGGTCAGGAGATGCCCTGAAGGGGAGAAAGAGGGGCAGGACTCACACAGGGCTCGGGGTTGCATGCCACGTCTGTACTGCCAGCAGACCTGACATCATAGAGAGACTTAGAAAATTCACGGGAAGATGTTTCAAAGCATGGGGTCTTAACCTGCAGGCCCCTTTTTGTCCAGTCTGAGGTCAAGCCCACCCGGTACAACATCTGGCACATCAGAAATCTTCAATTCATGTTTTTTTGAAAAAAATGGATGAATGAAAGTTTGCATGAGAATTATATAACACGTAGTAAGTGGCCACTAATGTGGGGGAGGTTGTATTATGATTCCTGAGAGGCAGGAACTTTCATTGCTCCCATGTCCCCCAAAGCAGAGGAAGCAGTCTTGTGACCATGGCTTGAGTGGGTCAGCTTCTCACAGGGTCAGGCTTGGGAGCAGTCCCATTGTGGTCCTGTCACAGAGGATAGATTCCCAAGAAGGAACAAAATGGCCTGAAAATTGGGCCAGGGAGAAAAATACCCTTTGGGGTTATTTAGTGTTTGTTAATTGGTCACCTCGTTAGCAGCCCATCTGCAGCCCGATTCTAGCAAATGTTGGGTAAAAGGGAGGGGGCCACCCCAGCCAAGACGGGCTTCACAAACTCCATAATAGGGACAGAGCAATTACCAGAACTTTCCGAGCCAATTCCTGTTAGGAGCGCGCCAAGCCAGGCTTTGTCCTACGGAGAAGAGGAAAAGGTCAACGTGCTCTGTGGGAGGAGAAAAAAAGAGCACTTCACAGCGAAAGAGCCTGCCCAAGGGGGAGACCAAGAAAAAGAGGGCTCTGTGGAGGTGAAAAACTAAAGAAAGAATGACATTTGGAAGTTCCTCAGAATGAGGGGAGGAGAATACTGAAATAAAAATGACAAGGGACAAGGAGCGGTACACAAACCAGGAGAGCCTGGGAAAGGGGTGGGGGGTGGGGGGTGGCCCAGGAGGGTCGCGGCTGCTCTGGAATGTGGTGTGGGGGAGCAGCCTCGTGGGGGGCTGGCTGGGCAACCTGAACCAACTACAAGCCCTCTTGGCCTCAGTTTCCCCATCTGTAAGTTGAGGGACTAGGTCTAGGTCTGATTCTATGCTCGTGCAGGGGTGTGCACGGGAGGAAAGCAGGGCTGGAAGCGTGACTGGGGGACGTTCATGTCTGCCATTCCCTGCGACGCTACCTGAGGCATCAGTGGTGCTGCTCCCCAATTCTTCCAGGGGTCCCCGCCCTCTCACACCAAGGGAGAGCCCCAGGGCTCGATCTACTCGATGAGCTGTGAGTGACTCAGGCATCATTCCAAAGCCGACGTGTGGAAGAGCCAGTGAGCGGCCCTTCGGTTGTCTCCCCACCATAAACAATTCCAAACCCCACGTCCCTGAGTGACCAAGTGGAGCAGAGGCCTCTCCGACCCCCAGGAGGGGTAAAGGCCAGCTGTTCGGAGGCCCTGGGCAAGGGGCTTAGTTACCACACAGGCCTGCCCGGCCCTGTTCTGACCAATCACAGGCCAGGCCTGCACAGTTCTGGCAGCTTCTGGGTCACCCACTGAGCTCAAGTGCCTGACAGCTGCTGCTCTCCGTCTCTGAACTGACCTGACAGGCCTGTCCTTATTCCCACGCCTTCGGTGGCTCTCCAGTGACCAGCACAGCTAAAAAGCAGACCGCTCTCAGCGTCCCCAGGTTCACGGGTAAGACCTACACTGAGAGTCATTCATGGGCAATGGGAGAGAAGGACGAGCAGGGGTGAGGGTGGCGAGGCCCCTGCCGGCAGAGGCCCAGGGGCAGCCAGGCAGACCTGATGGGCGAGGGGCTGACCCTGGGTCTGAGGCAAGCAGGGTTGGCGTCTGTGGGGCTGTCTGCCAGCTCCTGAGAGTGCCCCTCTTGGCCTGCCATCTACACACGCTTGCCCAGCAAACCCGCACGCACCGCGGTGAGAGGACGTCTCTCACCTGGGCTGGTGAGCACCCCGTGAACCAAGAGCAATCATTGTGACCCCTGCTTGTGGACCAGCCCTCTGGGCCCGATCCCCCTGGAGATGGAGGGTGTGGTCTTTCCTGTTTGAGAAGTGGATATCCTTCTTTCAGTCTGTGGTCTCTTCTACCAGCTCTGCAGGGATTCATGGGAAGCCGTACCATCCACATGCTCCTTCCAGAAGGCTTCCAAGCATGGCGGCTGGGGATTCCCAGTTGGGTGCAATGCTGCCCTCTGCATAGGCTGGTCCAGCCCTTGGAGCCCAGGCCCAGGGTCAGGCACCCAAACGCTCACCCCTAGGAAGAAGTGAGACACCAACAGCTTGTACGGGTCCATCCACATGGGTAGTGCTGCAGAGTCAATGGGAGAGGGTCAGTGCTTCTCTGTCATGGTGTCACCAACCAATTGTCACTGTTTGCCAGGAACCATTTCAAGGGACTGTGAATGGGCGTGAGCCACGGCGCATAGGAGGGAGATACTGTGGTAAGGTACGGGTGCTGAGGTTCCAGGGGGTGAGGTAGGGCTGCCCAGCCTGCCTCTCTTCCTTCCCCTGGCCTCCTGCCCCCACCCCACCCCCAGAAAGCCCCCCTCTGCCTTTTCTGAGCCACCTAGGCTGTTCCAGGGCTCTGAGCACCGCTCTAGGACCCCTTGCTTCTTTATTGCCTCTCTCCCCTGCACCCTTATCACCCACAGCAGTGGTTATTCATTATTTAAACAACCCATGCCTCTGAAGTCTTATTTATCCAACATCTTTCCACAGCATATGTCAAAATTTACAGTAAGTGCATTCATCCCATAATAAACATTTGGCTTTGCTGGTCTACCGGAGGCAGGGCTAATTAGGGAGAGCGATTCCCTTGTTATCTGAAGGGAGGTCAGATACAGCAATTAGCATCCTTGCATAGCTTTCATAGTAGTGACTTTGAGGCTAGGCCCTTTGGTGCCAGGTGGAAAAGAGGAGTTGGCAGGAGGGAAGGGAAGCCTTCCCCAGCAAGTTCTGGAAAACCACAGCTGAGCTTTGAAAAGCAGCCTGACGGGTTGGTTTCCTGGGCTCCCAAGTTCCTGTCTGCCAGCTGAGCTCCCTGCTTCTCTCTTCCTTCCCAGGCAGGGCCCAGTCCTGAGAATATTCTCTCTGACCCACATCTGTCTCCCTAGCCTCTCTGTGGGCATATAAGAGGATACTGGCATTTGAAAATCCTGTCACTGCTTCAAACAAAAAGTTTCCAAACCAGGGGATATGTCTAGCAACTGGCACTTTGGGGTTTGAGAGGAAGGTGAAGATCTTCTGCTTCAGTCCTTGCCCTTTCCCTTTGACTGTCTCTATGGAGCCTCCACCAACTGGTTGTTCAACTCCCATGAAGCACGTCTGACCTCTCATCCTTGGGGAGGGCAGAGCAGAGTCTTCCGGCCTGAGCTGGGTTCTCTAGGAGCAAGAACAGGCCACGGGCGTGGCTGGGGCTGGCTCCCACTGCTGCGCGCACCGTCCCTTGGCAATGCAGATGCAGGAACAAAGCGGTCCAGAGGGGCAGGGGCCAGGGGGATCCTGCAGAAAGCCAGGCTCAGCTCCGCAGCAGCAGGTGGTGAGAGGGAGCGACCAGGAGCAACGGTCAGGAGGACAGCTGCACAGGAGTCCCCGTGGCCACTCATAGGTTCAAGTCCTAGTTCGCTAGGACTCACAGAACTCAAAATGGTTACACTCACAGTTATAGTTTATTACAGCTAAAGGATGCGGATGATAGTGACAGGGAAAGGCACAGAGTCAGTGTCAGGAGAATTGCAGGGATGAGCTTCCAGTTGACCTCTCCCACGGAATGATCTCTCAGCAAGGATGGGTGGCAACACGCAGAGTGTTGTCAGTGAGGGAGGCCTGCTGGAGCCTCGATGCCTCATTTTTGTCGAGGTCAGTCACCCAGGCATGGGGTGGCTGCCTGGGACACTTAGTCTTCAGCTCCTCTAGGTGTCAAGGTGATACTGAGTGGCCTAAGGCCTCCAGGTAAAGAAAGTCACACATATCAGGCACGTTTTAAGCTCACCTCCCAGGGACTGAGCAAAGGCCAAACTTTCTTAGGGCAAAGTTCATCCCTGTCCACTTGGGAAGACATCCCATTAGGGGGCACAGGAAGTGTTGAGAGAATGGGCACCAGAGGGCACAGAGGTCTGGACCGCCCTGGGGAGAAACCACCTAGCTTTGCACCCCTCATTTCCTCAGGAATGGGTGGGAGAGAGCACAAGCATCAGAGCACAGTGACCTCTCAGCTGGAGCTGGGCTGGTCTCCCAAGAGCAAGTCTGAGGGAGGAGGCTGATTTCGGTGGGACAGCAGAGGACATGTGGGTGAGGAGTGGTTGGCTAAGGGTGCAGAGCTCCTCCGATATGCATCCCCAAGGAAGAGACGTTCGCTGTGCCACTGCAATGAGCCCCCAGGATCAGTGAGCCTGAGTTTTAAAGCCTTTCTCTACCACTTCCTGGTTCTGCTGTTGTAGCGAGTGACGTAACCTGTTTGAGACTCGGTTTCCTCACCTGTCTGCTGAGGATGGGAATTGTTCTTTGGTCACCAGGCTGTGGGGAGGTTTGTGTGATGTAATTAGGAGATAAATGGTCACTTCCTTGGCCTCTTAGAGTTCTTCCTAATGTTGAGACAAAACCTGTGTTTTCTTTTCTTTTCCTTTCTCTTTTTTGTTTGTTTGTTTTAAACAACTTCCTTGTTACCCTGGCCTCCTTCATTTTCTCCTTATGTCGTGGCATCACCATTTTTTGGAAAGCCATCAAGATTCATTCATTTGTTCCCTCCCTCATTCATTCAGCACATGTTTAGTGATTTGTCTATTGATTTTGGCATTGGGCTAAATGCTGTGGTTGGAAGGGAGGATAAGACAGCCCGCACCCCCCAGAGGACTTAACGTTAAGTGAGACAACAAACAACTGCATAAAACAAACAGCTAATGTGTTTTGTTTGGCAAATGTACTGAGTACCAGAGGCATAAAAGGAGCCGGAATCCGATTCATCTGCTCGACCACCTCCCAGACGCCCCATCTCACTTGCCTTTATCCTCCTCTTGAGATAACTTCCAAATTCTCTCTTTTCTATTCTTGTTGCTATGGGTTCAAAGATTGTAAGTAAATTCAATCTCAGATTGGAATTCACAATTGCTGTCAGCGTATTCTAGGGGGCTGGCTTGAGGGGAGTCTCGGGCTGCATCTCATCAGTGAAGCTGGATGAGACCACCTATCTGAAGATTTGAAAGCTCTGATCATTATGCAAATGTGACCTTTCACCTCCAGAGCATCCCTATGGCTCAGACCACAGGCGCCCTCGCTTCATGCAAGCTTCTCAGGCTACTCCCTTTCTCTGGCTCCCTATCAAGAATACCCCTGCTCAGTCTATACACCATGGGTCACAGGGATCTCTCTCTTCCCAGAATAATGTCCATCGCATGACTCTCTGCTGTGATGTCTTCACTTTGGATAGTATAGCGCTTGGGCAGGAATGACCTCTTTTATGTCTTCGGTGTTGCCCCTCTTCCTTCCTTATCCTCTGGTCTGTGCTCAGGGTAGGTGCTGACTGATGGATAGACAGGCATTACAGATGGTTACGAAGAGCTCCAAGGAAGACTTTGGGGTTAAAAATGCCATTTCCATGTTGCCTCTAGAGAAGGTACATGCCCAGAACTCTGCCAAACAACAGTGATATCAACAAGCCACTTGCCCACTCTCCACATCTCTACTGCTTTTACTCCATTCTTTGTGGCAGTAACACCTCTCTCCGTCCCTCCATGCAACCCAAGACAAAATTTCGAAGTTGACCCGGGAGCCCTTCCAGCCTGGCTGGAGCACAAGGGTGTGCTCTGTGCTAAACCTGCCTTCAAAATGATAATAGCTTAGAAAGGAGTTTCTCTGAGGGAGAGATTTTGAGGACCACTGGTAAGGATGTGGGAGCTCCATGGAGAAGCCAATGGCAGGCCATTTGAAAGCCACGATCATTCTACAAATCTGACCTCCTACAGTCTGCACACAGGAGGGTTGGAAGGTTTTCTGGGGCAGGGAAGGGTGAAGCCTGGAGATCAACCCAGGAGGAGTTGATCCAGGTAAGAAGGTTACCTACTCTCTAGGAAAGCCGGAGGGGAGGGAGATGACAGGGAGGCTCAGCTAGTCAAATCTGGAAACAAGGTGCTCACAACAGTAATACAATGACCCCAAAATTTTGGAGGTCAGCCTTGAGGAAATATTTGATAAAAAGGGTCCAAGGGGGCATAAGGAAAATGCTGTTGAAATGTCATTCATGCAGCCATTCTTCACATATCCCTTCAGTGGCATGTTTTGAACGGCTCTTATGTGCCAAGACTGGTGTCAGGCACCAGGGACAGAAAAAGAAATAAGATACAGTCATGCAGGTGGTAGGATCCATCCAGGACGTGGAAGCAGAGAACAGAAGGCAGGGAGGAGCAGCGGCAAGCTTGGAGAGGTTAGCTGGAGGTTGAGATGCCATGCCTTGAACACCAAGCTTGAGGATTTAGCCTTTGTCTGGTGGGGACTGGGGAAGTCCTGGGAGCATTTAAACTAAGAGAGCATGTGTGTGTTTAGAGAGCGCTGTGGTGGCCCTCGTAGGGAGGATGGTCCCAGGAGAACCAGTTGAAGGCAAGAAATCCAATGAGGAGATAAGAGGAATTTCAAGGACTTTGGGAGTGAGGCTTGATTCGAAGGAAATACAGAAAGCTGTCCTTCACTAGGAACCACGGGCACTGAAGACACCACTTGGTCTGGGGATGGAGCAGAAAGAAGATAAATTAGGAAAGAAGATTGTGACCCCAAGCACCAGGTTCACTCACTGCTGTGCAAATTCCCTTTGAAGTGGTCTCGGTACAGGCTCCAGGGGCAGAGAGACATGCCATTTGATATTTACCAGTTGTGAAAATGCAACTTAACTTCTCTGAGACTCTGTTTCTTCATCTTTAGAATGGGCTTAAATTGTACTCCTCTCCATATGGCGTGCATGCCCAGGAACTGAAGGAGTACCTCTGCAGCCCCTAGCCTCCCATGAAGCCAATGCTTGATGTTATCTATCACGTTCATGATTCAGGATTAATTGACAACAATCATATTAATCGTGATGGAGAGGTTGTTTTTTTTTTTTTTTTTTTCTCAGAAGACAAAAGAACAAGAGGATTGTGGGGAGCTGAAGCAGCTTGGCCCCTAGTGTCTTGGCCTTCTAAGCTATTGCAAAATGGTATCTGACCTAGGAGTTTAGCTTGGTTGGAGGTAGAAGCAACACCCAAAGAATTAAGATACAATGGCGGGGTCTGAACCACATGCCTTTGCCCAGTGTCACTGGTTTTTCTCCCCACTGTTTCTCAGAGGGGAGATCCCTAGGTCTCCTGGAATCGCAGGAGGGTTACTGCAGGGCAATCAGCTTGTTGCCCTGGCCAGCTTTGCACCTTAGTGAACACACAAAGCCCTTTCATTCGAGGTCCTGAGCCAACCGGGACCATGTCAGCTATGTGTCTCTCTCACACGCACTGTCTTTCTTGAGAGGTGGAGGGAAATTCTCTTAAAAGATAGATAGCCCTGGGGCACCTGGGTGACTCAGTTGGTTAAGCGACTGCCTTCAGCTCGGGTCATGATCCCGGAGACCCGGGATTGAGCCCTGCATCGGGCTCCCTGCTTGGCGAGAAGCCTGCTTCTCCCGCTCTCACTCCCTCTGCTTGTGTTCCCTCTCTCGCTGTGTTTCTCTCTGTCAAATAAATAAATAAAATCTTAAAAAAAAAAAAAAAGAGAGATAGCCCTTCTGGGGCTACCTTCTAAAGAGGAGCCAGATGTGGCTGAGCTGTGGAGCATCTGGACTTGAAACTTGCTACTTCCTTCACCACGTGACTACTCCTCCAAGCATGAGGAAGAGCCCAGGGCCCAGGTTTAATTCCTGCACTTAGTTACTGCAAGCTCATTTGTGCTGTGATGGTCTCCCTGGGTCCCCATGTTCACATAACTGGGACTCTACAATTTGGTCCATTCACTCTTTCTTGTCTTTTTTTCTTTTGCCGTGGATCCCCCTTTACTGAGAATGTACTACGTGTTAGGAACTGTGCTGCATACCGTATGGGCAATATTTCATTTAATCCTTCCAGGTCTCTGTGAGGGAGGTGATCTTGTCAATTCCATTTTATATCTGAAGACACCAATGAACAGAGAGATTAAATACATTGTCCAAGGTCATTTAGCTAAAAATTGGCACAGTCAAGATTCAGACTTAGGTCCACTTAATGCTAAACCATATATGCTTAACCCATGATCCATGGTTCTCAAAGTGTGGCTCATGGATGCCTGGGGTTCCCTAGATCCCTTATAGGATCAAAACTATGCTTATGATGTTACATGCCTTTTTCACCATGTTGACCCTTGTGCTGATGGCCCGGAATCAGCGGTGGGTAAGACAGCTGGCGCCTCAGCCCAAATCCAGGAAGAGGCATCTAACTGTATTTGTAGACATTGTAGTTTTCACTGGGACCCCCTTGAAGGAGGGAAAAAAGCCATTTTACTCAAGAATGTCCTGACAAAGCAGTAAAGAAACCATTAATTGTATTAAATCTCGACCCTTGAGCACATGTCTATTTAATATTTGCGTAGTAAAATGGGAAGTATGCAAAAGTCATTTATGTGAAATATAATGTTTATCTTGAGTGAAAGTATATGTGGGCTTACTTGAGTTGTAAGTTGAATTAGGCACTTTCCCCCCAAAACATTATTTTACTTGAAAGAATGACTGACAAATGATAACTATCCAGACTTGGGTATTTGAAAAAACAAATACCTGGATTCTTGCAAATGAACAGAGACTTTTCCTTCAAGGAAAATACCTGACAGTTACTTGCTGCTGCTTCTGAGCTTCAAGCTTCCAAGAATATTAGAATTTGGGAAAATTTGCATTTGTCCTCTATCAGTCATGGTCTAGACAGGAGCCAGAAACTACCAACAAGGTAAGGTTAAATACAAAGAATTATAAACTATTTATAAGAACAAAAGACAATGCTGAAGAATATCCTAAGACTAAGGTAAGGTACCTAGGAAAGGAAGACACTAGAGAAGGAGATCCCTCCTTAAGTCTGGGGCTCTGACTTCACTGGAGATGATGTAGTTGCAGGATGTATTTGTAACTGGATGAGGGAGCCGCCCACGGTCAAGGCTGGCAGGTGGGGAAGGGTGATCTGGGACCAGCGCACAGGAAGCCCACACTTGGGGTCTGGGTGTACCAAGCCTGACAGGCAGGAAGCTGCTTAGAGAATGTCAGTGAAATTTGCCTGCAAGCTATCTATAGGGGATCTAGAATATCCTGGGAAGCCATCTGTGGCTCCTCTAGAACCCACCGGAAGCTCCCCTCTGTGGTTCCAGGGGGCCTGCCTACAGGAAGCTGCTGCACTGGTGGACAGAACTCCATGGAAAGTCACTCTTTGGGGTCCCAAGGGAAGCTGCTAATTGGTCACCAGACCTGGGCGTGAGGTACCATGTCCCTCAAGCTGCTGGCTACCTTGTGCCAGAAGAGCACGCTGAGAAGATCTTTAGAACCAGAAAGAAATGCTCCCCCTCCACCCCATGTCCTCCCAGTGCTGTCTGCTGACAAAACTTCACCTGGTGCCAGCCGTCCAGGAAGAAGTGTCCTGCCATCATGGCAAGAACGGACTTGGGCTGAGCAGTAGTAATGGGAAAGCTGGTGCAGTCTACCCTTTTGCCTTCTTGGCTTCTGCACACAGCTCAGCTTCTGCGTAGCATTGAAACAGCTCTCTTTCCCCAGTTCCACTGGTGTGACAGTACATTATGAGAAGCATTCTGGAGAGCAGCTTTCTGGAGAGTTCCATAGACTCCCCAGATGGCTTACCAGTGTGCTCAACAAGACCACTCAAAGATGGTTTGCCTGAAGATTTCGTCGGCACCCAATGGAAACCCCCACCAATGCCAAGTGGGGGTTTCCTGTATTCCAGTTCCCTGTTTGCTAGCCTCAACCTATTGACTGTGGCCCAGCTTTGGCCCAGGCAATCCAGCAAAGATCTGTGCCATCCAGTGGGGCTGCAACCACACATCCTCCAATGTGATCTGAACCACAGTGGCACTGTGAACTTCCAAATAACTGAAAGACTTTTCAGATGAGAACAGAGGTGGTCTGAATGAATGTGATTTTCCAAAATTGCATGATGGAATGGATTGACATTTGTGAGATCTGCTTAACGTAGTGAACCAATATTCCAAGTGATCAATGCATGTTGTAGGAGTTCCCTTCCCAGTGTAAGACAGACCGATGGATTTTAGTGTAGACAATAAGTTTCTGAGGCTAAGCTGTGACTAACCTTTAAGAAACTGCCATTTGTTGAATTTTGATGTAATTTCTAAGAATATTCATGATGACCAGAAAAGGCTATCAAAATATTCTTTGCTTTTCCAATTACATACCTGTATATGGCCCTATTTTCTCCATATCCTCCACCAAACAACAGATCACAACATGGTATACTCTGAAACAGACAAAAGAATCCAACTGATTTCTAGTATGCCAGATGTTAACAAGGCGTGTGAAAGTGTAAAACAATGCCACTGGTCTCATTAAGTTTGTTTTGGAAAAATTTTAACAAAAAAACCAAATTATTTACATTAATATGTTGTGGTCTTATTGGTGTTATTTAAATGAATTAAGGGATATTTTAAACTTTTCTCAGTTTTACTTTCTCATATAGTAAAGACCAATACATATAACCTACATAAGCAAAAACTCTTTGAGAGCTTTAATAATTTTTATGATTATAAGGAGGTCCTAAATTTAAAAATCCTCACGTGCTGCTGTTCTAGACTGAAGTAACTTTCTTTCTACATGGGAGAGCCACGAATTTGAAAGTGAGTAAAAGCAGGTAAGCTTTTGTGGCACATCAGCCACGGGGATACCATACGCTGTATCAGGGGCTTAGGGATTCGTAAATATTTGCGTTCCCATGCCTAGAGAGGCTTCAGAAAGAAGCAGAAAACCTTTTCCTGTTTCATTCCTTAAAGCACAACACAGCCAAATTCCCTGGACTGTTGTCTCTGTTAATATTGCCACAGACAATTCCCAGGCCGTGCCTTTGCTGAACTCTTGCCACGGAGAAACTCCTTTCTGAAGAAGCCTGACCTGAGGAGTTGTAGATGACCTCGGATGTAAAGGTTTCAGTCAAAGTGGAGGAGCCATTCTAATGACGCTCTGTGTGTGCACCGGGGCCAGCCGGCACTCCGGCTCAGAGTTCTTGCGTTGATCACTCTGGGCTTCCCATCTATGGAAGAGAACCTGCTGATGATCTGTACTCCCTTTTGTCTTAAAATGTCTGCTGTCACCTTCCCCCAGGTGGAGGCAATATCCATGCACTTTGTCTTATTTCTTCTTGCTGTGCTGTGGGGAGGATCTTCTTGCTGTGCTGTGCGAGGTATCCTTGGAGCAAGCATGCTGAATAAAGACCCGGTCACTCGGTGCTCAGAGGCAGCTGCTCACTGCCCAAGACACCAGGAGTTCCTGAGGCGCGTGGAAGAGTTGGAACAAACTCTGAACTGGAACCAAAGTAGAGTGGCAGGCAGTCTGCCTCTTGCTGATTGCATCCAGGGGTTGGGGTTAACCTTGGGTGGGGTCTTTGTGACTTCTGTAAAAAGGGTTTGAAACATACCGTGTTGAGCAATGCTAGAGATGTCTGCAGTCTTGCTCCTGTGACTGGGCAAACACGACATTATGACATTATTGAAATTTGCTAAGATTAAGGAGGCCAGAAGGGCCGGGGGTTTTCCTTACCTCCTCCCAGACCCTGTAAGCCCTACAGCTACCTGGAAGGGGGGGAGATAGAGAGGAACACCTGAGAATCTGCAAAAAGGGGCCTCACCCATACTATGAGGAGGGAGCAGTTCCCTGTACCCATACATCCCCCAAGAAACAGATGCCGTCTGGTAAGCAATTTCCCCGAGGAATGGTACCTTGTGCCAGGCCCTGAGTTGCCTGTGAGATCTGCCAGAAGGCTTTGGGCTGAGGAGCTCAGCAGATAGAAGAACAGAAGGGGGAGCCTCCTCGGTCACCTCTGAGATGAAAAGAACAAAATAAGAGAGAGGGAGAAAGGAGAAGGAGAAAATCAAAGACTAATCCTACAAATTCTCCTTTAATCTTAGAGCTTCCAGACCTAGTTCCCCTTTCATCTAGGACTTCGAAGTTATCTAGTTATTTTATGGGAGGCAAAACCACAGGGCGAAGAGAGGGTGGTGGGGGGGTAGTGGAGATTGAATTAATGAACGGGTAAGCAGGTTTATGATTTCGTCTGATCCTTCCTTCCTTCCTGCTAATTTCTCCAAGCCAATTTGGGAGGCAGAGCCTATCATGTTAACTCAGAGACAGACTATTGTATCCATGTTCTTTCTGAGACCATTTATCTGAAGGATATTAAAGATCCAATTTACATAGACATTATAGCATTGTGAAGAGGCTGTGTGCACGTAAGAGAGAGAGGGAGAGAGAGAGAAGTGAGCTAGGATATCCATCCAAATGGACATATGTTTGAGCACATGCTCGACCTGCATTGAGCATCATCTCCCATGAGGGAGATCACTCAATGCGATCACTCAACACGTTAGTTCCAGAAGTCATCGGGCCTTGACAGAAATCAGGCTGCAGACAATGGCGGAAATGTTTATTAAATTTGTGATTCAACCCTCAGGCTCCTGCATTTCCTTATTAGTGCTACAAGATCACAGTGGAGGAAAGGGGACACTTTTGAGTTTGATATCTGCCTAATTGGATGCTGGGCGTATTGCCCCAGTCCACGTGTGTGCTTGTGTGATGAGGAACAGGAAGCGTAGATGCTAGAAAGGACAGTCAGACTCCCAGGTTTCCAGGATAACCCATTCCAGGGCAGAGCCCTTGGTTCCACATGAGGGACCTGAGTGACGGACGACAACCCGTATCATCTGGATGGCGGGGGAGCAGGGGGCACACCGATTTATTCATTCTTGAAATATAGATAAAAATGCCTATCCTGCCTACGACCCTGGTTTGTCTTGAGAATGAGACGGGAGGTGTGCATAACAGCACTCTGAACAGAGAGAGCAGGAAGGAGGGGATAACACATCCAGCTCTCACGGTTTGTTGGGAAGACTCATTCAGCTGCAGTCTACTTTGCTGACGTTGGTTCACCAAAGAGTCTTCTAATGGATAACTTGGCCTCCTGCATGGAGACATCCACCAGCCCATGTCGTGCTTGCAGCCACGGGTCCCACAGGGGAGGCTGTTCTTACAAATGAGTGTAGGCAGTCTCCCCCACTCTTCATTCGTTCATTCTTCCACCCATGCGGCCCATGCTTGCCACAATGGTTCAGAGCCTTGGCTCCACTTTAGATTACCTGGGGAGCTAAAACACAGAGCACACTCCCGAGCCCCTCCCCATACTAATTAATGGAGAGGTTCCGGGGGCAGCTCCCAGGCACAGATACTTTTATAAAACATTCTAGGTTGTTCTAATGAGCAGCCAAGGCTGAAATTGACCTGCTGGATGCCCTGCATTCTGTTTGCCTCCAGAAGATACAAAGGTAAATAAGATGTTCCTAGCTCAGTGTAAACCATGCCCCCAGCGCCAGATCACCCCTGGGAGAGGTAAGGGGGTTATATTCCCGATTTTGCTAAGTTGGGAATCACAATGAGAGCCCCAACTTCTTGAGGACACCATGAAATGATTTTCCCATCTAATCCTTGCTCGTGAACCCAGCCTGCTGGCGTTACTCCTTCAGAATAATAAGCACTTCCCACCTCTACCACTGAGCTCCCCTTGGCCTGTAATGCGGTCTTTCTCCTGGCCCAGGCATCTCCCGGCTCCCACTGCCTGCAGCACAGATGGTGGCAAGTTTGGTGAAGCTCAGCCTGTTCTCCATCCAGGTCCTTCTAGAAACCAGAAGGAGACCATAATGTCAGGATGCATCTGCCTCATATTTCTTTCCTCCAGGAACTCCCAGAAGACTAACTCTTATCTTCCTTTCTGATGCCGGGACTCCCTTTGCACCTGCTTCTAAATTTATGGTTTGTTTCTGAAGTAATATTGCTCATTTGAAAGGGAGAAAGGCTGCCTATGCACATACCCATGACTCTATGCCCACTTTGGGATTTTATGATTTGGCCATCCAGGCCACGCAGCCTCTCGGCAGTAACATCTCAAAGATCATTTCCCCACACCTGTCTTCATCCTCCATACCTTAGGTGAAGCTGGCTTCCTGCCCACTGTCCTGGATGTTTATCTTGGTGCCGTCACAGGTCAGGAAGCTGATGCCAGCTTAGGTCAGGCATTGGGCTCAAGGCTGGGATAGAAGTCTTCTCGATCATTTCTCCCTTTACTCTCTTCAGAGCTGGCTGTGGCAATCAGATGGGACTGTGATGTTTTATCATTCAAGTCTGTTAAGAATCTGTTTCCTTCAGCATCAAAACTTTGTTCCTGTCTTCTCGGAGACTTAAAATACTGTCCTTGAACTGAGGGGGATGCTCTCGCATTAAACACACTCGCAGCTTCCAAGCTCTAAGTGTTGCGCCGAGGGTCCCGGGGGAGTGTCCATAAGAGACGCGTGTCTGCTGTACTACAAAGAGAAGCCTTGCTTCTTGATGGAGTTGATCTGGGGGGGGGGTGCTGGAGGGGTTTGTTGTTTGTCCCCACATGGGGAGAGGAACTGCAGAGGAGAGGTTTAAACTCCAGGAGGAGTGGCTGGCATCAGCAGCCTCCTTCCCAAGAAGGATCGTGGTCTCCTCCTGGAGCAGAAGGGAGGAAGGTGCCCAGACCCTGGAGACTGCAGAACCAGCTGTTTCTGCCCCGTAATCATACCCCCACCACTTCTCCGAATTCTGCCTCGTTTGCTGCCCTGAGGATCAGTGACACTATTACTGCAAGCGTCCGGGAAAGAAACTGAGGCTCCGCGAGGTGGAATCGCTTGCCCGAGACAGCCCTGCTGACCCCAGAGATGTGTTCCTTCTTTCACGGAAGGTGGCGAGTAGATTTCAATGCCTGAGTGATCATCGTTTCTTAGAAGGTGGGCTGCAAAGAGAAGGACTTTGAATTTGCCTCTGGGCTCAGCGTGAAGGAAGGTTGCAGCTGATAGGTTAAGTAAACTTATAGTTTATCTTCCAAACTGGGACCCTTTCGAGAGTGAAAGGACTGTGTTAAAATTGTGCCTGAACAGTACGTTTAACCTGAGGCTGTCCGGGTCAACCAGGATGTGCGGTCATCTATGGGAGTCACCGTGTGTGTGATCCGGGAACTCGGGTAGGGGAGCAGGTGGGTGGTGGCTGCCAGTCGGCCGGGGACGTGTCCGTGGGGACTAATTCTGTGGTTTCTGGGAGGGCGTCTCTTCTCATTCCTGCTGCCAAGGAGAAACTCAGGCTGTCACAGCCTGCAAGGAGTTGAGAGGGGCGGTCACAGATCAGAGGTCATCTAATATGGCCACAGGTCAGACCATAATGGGCTTTGCCATTCATGCTCCCAAATGGCCCATCGCCTGGCCTCCCGGAGGGAGAAGGGCCAAGTAGCGGATGCAAGGAAGGGCATGTCCCGAGTTGAACACTCCTCTTTTCTGACTATAACATCGGTATCATGGCCAACCTTACTCCTTCCCCAGCCCGAGGGAACCCACTCTGGTCTCATCCGACGGAGATCCATCTGCTGCTGGACTTCCTATCAAACCCTCCTCCTCTCTTGCTTTGGTGACTTTGACAGCCTCTCAGCGTGTATCTCTGCCTTCCAGGGTCGCTCCTCCATTTCTTTTCTGCCTCTGTGGACAGGGTGGTGTGTCTAAACATTCCCACTGGACTGTTCCACTCTCAGAAAATCTCTCTAAAAGTCTTCGTTGCCTTTCCATGTCTGTTCTGGACTCGGTGCCTGGAGTCCTTAGGTTGAAGTCCTTCCCTACAAGGAGCTGGCATTTGGAGAGGGGGGCTTTGGGAGGTCATGAAGATAGGGTCCCCATGATGGGATTAGTGCCTTTATCCGAAGAGATGCCAAGGGGCTTGTTTCATCTGTCCATCTTTGTGCATGCCCTAAGGAAAGGTCTGAAGACAACGGGAGGATGTAGCCGCCTGCCAGCTGGGAAGCAAGGTCTTGGAACCTGACTCAGCTGGTGGCTTGATCTCGGACCTCCAGTCTCTGGAACTGTGAGAAAGAAGTCTCTGCAACATAAGCCCCTCAGCCTGGCGTGTCACGTTGTGGCAAAACCCACATGGACAGCCTCCTGCCATTGCCTTCCATCCGTGGCCCGCAATCTGCACGGACTGAACTCTAATGTTACCTGATTATCACCATCTTCTCGTGTTTTCTTGCCTACATGCTCTTGCTGCCTGGAATCTCTTTCGTCATCTCCTTTAATGTCTGGTCAGTGCCTACTTAGCCCAGAAAGCCCCAACTCCAATCAAACATTCTCCATCCTCCTACCGAAGAGCTAATTTCTCCATTCACTGGGCAGCATGCTATCACCAATAGCATGTATGGTGCCTTCCAGCTCTGCCCTCCCACTGCCATGGTGCCTGGCACACCAGGGGCTTGAATCACGTTTGAGAGATTAACAAAGGCACAAAGGGATGGAGGAATAATGAAGGAAGGACACTAGGGCCTTGGACGGAGCTTCTCTGAAGCAGCATGCTCAGGCCATTGGGAAAATGCACCCCTGGCTTCTCAGGGCTTCCCTCATGCTGAGAACCAGGGAGGAGCAAGACAGTTGAAATAGCCACGAGGCCCAGTAAATCTCTAGCTTGGCCTGTTGTCTTCTGGGGACTCCCTTGGACAGAAACCAGAGGGTGACAGTAGGGAGCAGTGGAATTAGGGATGGGCAGTGGCCCCCCTAATTTGCTAAGGAAGCTCTGCTAAGAAGGGAAACAGGGAAACGGCAAGTAGAGAATGAGCCAAGAAACAAGCACCCTTCTTTACCTTCACATACTTGGTCCCCACCCTCAGCTTTCTCTTCTGCCCCAAAGCTGAGAGTGAGACCTACTTTACCTGTCCTTACTAGCATTGGCCCCTGTCACTCCCTTCCTTCTGTGGCCTTGGCCTTGCCCTCTGAAGTGCACCAGGTGCCTGCTCTTCCTGATCTCCCTCCTCACCTGCTACTTGAGAATGTCAGGCTCAGCAATCTTCCCCCCCCTTCCCTACCAGCAAGTTCCCCCAGAGTGACGTTGCAGATGGCAGGGTGTGGGTGGGCTGGGGAGAGAGATGAGGCCCAGACCTGAGCCAGAAGCAGAGAGTTGAATGGGCATTGTCCCCGGGAGCTGGCCCAGTCTCATTCTGAAACCTCACTTTATCCTCAGGCCATTGCTTTGGGAGCTGCGGTTGGGGAAGGGGTCTCGGCTGCGCCTGCCTACGCCCCCAGCCTCCTCACTGACCCCTTGCTGCGGAGCTGTTGATCCGCATTGCTCCTCTTTGCCCCCACACATTTTGGCAGCCCAATTAGTGCCTTGCAGATCGTTTCTTGAGTCCAAGCAATCCTCCTCCTCAACCTTTCACCTCCTGCTTTCACTCTCCCGCCCTTGTAGGGAGATGTTTGACGAGCTGTCTTCCACTTCCTCCTCAAGCAGGCGGACACGCTCAGAAGCACCACTGCCGTCTTCCAGATGAGAAGCGGGTTAATTAAGGCATATTTTCCAGCTTGTTTTTAAAAGGGAAAACAAAAGAGAGAGAACAGGTATCCTAGTTAGTGGTTCCTAATTGCTTCTTTCCAGAGAAGTCTTCAGTGTGAAACAGCGTGATTGAGCACTTTCTCATCTGGCACTGAGGCCGCGATCAGGGCTGTGTCTGGCCCCCAGTCGAACAAACTCCCAGTCCCCTTGGAGACCCCGCTCATAGGCCATCTCATCGTGGAGGCCTCCCCGCTCCCTCGGACTAGGTTACCTGATTATAGTGGAGTGTTTTGTAGCCCAGAACCTTCTGAAGGGCATACTCTGCTAGCTGCCGAGAGGGTTGTCAGCGGACACTCTTCCTCTGTTAACCCTTCTTAGAATGTCCCTCATTGAAGAGAAATGACTTGTCTGAAGTCATGCCCTATTCACCGGGCACCTGCCTCCCATGATTGGCCCCTGCAACGGGCTCGAGGCCTGGGCCCTTCATTTGAGTTTGCTCCAAGTCTGAGATGCCACTTGAGCTTCCATCTCCCGTGGAGTTGGCTCAGTCGTTAATGAGACTGCATTGCAGCCCAGTCCCTCCCTTGGGCTGGTCTTGCTTCCCTCCCGTTCCTACGGCCCATGTTCGTCCCCCTGACTACTCCTGGATGTGCTTCCTGCTCACCGATGCCCAGGCAGCTCGCCCTGTGACAGCGACCCTCCTCTCTGTTACTGTCGTGTCCTTTCTGGCCATCATTATCTGTGTGCGGTAGTGTGTTGCCCGAAGAGGCTTTTTAGGAAGGACATGATGCAATGAGAGCATTTATAGTTTCTATCTAGCAAGGATATGTTGATTCGATTCTTTCCAGATTTATGCTCCAGTAACTGCTATAAAACTCTATCTACCTACAATTTATCATCTGTCTACCATCTCTCCCTCTCTCTCTATCATATCATATCATATCTATCTCTCTATCATATCATCTATCATATCTATCTGCCTATTTACCAACACTGTTGGTGCCCCCACATAGTCCCCTTTATTGGTGGATGCAACTTTCTAGCTGCTGGAGCTGTTGGCTCATAATAATTCATGGCTGCACCCTTTTCTGGAAATTTTCCTTTAGCCCAACAGGAGTTGCTTTATCCTGGAGGCTGTGTCCCCCTTCTGCTTCCCCAGTAGCTGACCTCAGACAATGACCAACTGGCACTGGGGTAAGCGGATAGCCCTCTTGCCCAGCCTGGGACAAACTCTGTTGTAGAATTGGTCTACTATTCTACTGTCTACTATTCTATTATTCTGGGGAGTCTGAGCTCCCCTGAAGATCAGACTGAAGACTGTTTATGGCCGAGTTCACATCCCTGGTTAGCTTTTCCCCTTTACCCTGTTTTTCTTCCTCAGTCCTCCTCTTCTGAGTGTTTTTATTCAATAAATAACTTGAGTGAAATTTCTTATTGTAAGCTCTGCTTTTTGGAGAGTCTGCCCTAAGACATTTGCTATCAAGACTAGTCCTAAAAAACAAACAAGCAAGCAAACAAACCAAAAAGAAAAGCAGGCCCTAAGTATGGGATTCTGGAATTAATTGGGTTGCAATGGAGACCACTTTGTGGGTCATAGTGGAATTATCACTTATCTCCAACAGGCTGCGTGATTGCTGAGATCTATATCTAGGTGATCCGCAGAGATGATGTAGTGGCTCGTTCAATGTCTTGGAGGTTTGGGCTGCTGTAACAGAATACCAAGGGCTGGGGGTGTTTAAACAATAGAAATTCATTTCTCACACTTCTAGAGGCTAGAAGGCCAAGGTCAAGTATTGATTTCTCCTGAGGCCTCTCTCCTTGTCCTACAGACACCTACTTTTTTGCTGGGTCTTCACATGGCTTTTTCTCTGTGCATGTGTATCCCTGGTGTCTTTCTCCTTATAAAGATACAAGTCATATTGGATAGGGGCCCCACCTTACTATTGTTACCTCTTTCAAGGCCCTTTTTCCAGATGCAATCACATTGGAGGTTAAGCCTTCAACACATGAATTTGGGGGAGACACAGTTCGATCTACAACAGAAGGTACAGGGAAAATAACAACTGTGAAGACTGTGGAATTGGGTGGCTTTCACTAAGCACTACTGATTTGCCAAAGAGAGAAAATGGAAGCCTTAAATCTATTAATTAACAATTTAAAGCCAAGTCATGCATTTAAGGAGGAGACCTTCCTTTCTTATAGCCAGAGGCAGACAGAGCTAAAAACCGAGCACCGGCCTTAATTATGGGAGTGACAGAACATCAAAGAATGAATTCTCAGCCAAGATGAGTCACCCATGCTGAGAGAAGGGCCCTATACTTGGGATATGAATATCTGGATAGATGCACTTGAGAACCGATTCTTTAGAATTTCCTGAACCATTTGGGCCTGACCAAATGGCTTTCTCGCCCTCATCCAAAGACAGAAGCTTCTACTTGCTCAAAGATGATGCAGAGAGTTTGCGCCATCTCCCCTTTCTGGCCCCCAGAAGCACAGACTGGGTTAAATCTCAGCACAGCCAGACGGGGGAAGGAGTGGGCCTGCTAAGGGACCAGAAGATCACCCTCAGAGCTACATGATCTGGCTTCAGGAACCAGGAATGGATTCAGAAGGGCCTGGATGGGAGAGGACAAGAATGCAAAGCTGGATGGGGACAGTTTTCCAATATAGGGCACTCTTCTATGCCACAGGGTATAATGCCCTGGCAAGGGCCCTAAGATCTGGTTCTAATGTACTGCTGAGATGGCTCCTGGAAGCTTGGCTAAGGCATGGCCCACATTAAACAGAAGAGCATTGTCAAAATGGCCATTGCCAACAGGTAAGAAGAGAGCAAAGGCTCAGAGAAGTGGGCATGCTAGATCGAGTCTGTGATATAATCTGGAAAATCCAACTAACTGCTCTTCAGTGGACCTGGACAAGGCTTCGATTGCTAAGCTGATGGGGGTGCCAATGTCACCACAGGGTTCAGTGGTAGAGCTGGTGGAAACTCTGTTATAGAATTGGGTTCCTTAGTAAAAATGGGGATGTCCCAGAATATAGAGGCCAGGTGGTCGCATAATTGTTAGAGGCAAGACGAACATAATTACCATAATAGGCCACAAGGTTGGCATGAAAGCCAGGATAGCCTGGCCTGCAAGGACTTCTGGAAATAGTATGACGATCATGATGTTCCTAGAGGCAAACAGATGGGCAGCCAGCAAGGATAGATGGCCATGGATACACACACACACACACACACACACACACACACACACACACACACACAATGTATATATATTGAAGAGAAATCAAGCATGGATGAGCATAAGGCCAAGTTCAGCCTCTCCAATAGAAAGTCTTGTCCTCTTGCTGAGTTTCCAGACCTATGCTTGCTCTCAAACTCAGAACACATTGACTAAAGACAAGGCCGGGTGATGCAACACAGTGGTAAGTGTGAGATCACACTAATTATTTCCCCAGTTATTTCCCAAAGGGTCTGTAATTATTTACTAGAATAACTGGGCACAGGAGAAAGGGCATACCCAGAGCCTTGTGAGGTCTGCTGGAGAGAAGTTCTGAATTGACACTGGTACCCAGGAAAAAAAGTACAATTATGATGTCCCTGTGAGGTTAGTGGGGGCCAGGTAGTAAATGGAGTTCTGGCCCAGGCATTCCTCAAAATATCCACCTGGTGGTCATTTCCCTGGTTGTCATAATATAATTGGAGTGGATGTAGTTAGCCAAAGATACAACCTTTATTTTGTTCTTTGACCTATAGAGCAAGAACTACTGAATAGGAAAGGCCAGTAGAACTCTTTGAAGGTTCCCTCCCCCTCTACCAGGATAATAAATCAAAACAATATCACATTCTAGGGAGGATGGCCAAGATTAGGGCCACCCTAACTTGTTTAAAGGGTCCTGAGGTGATGGCTCCTTGCCAAAGTTCCATAGAATTCGTGGGTCTGGCTCCCGCAAGATTCAGGTAGATCTGACAGATAACGGCAGACTTCAGCTAGTAGCTCCAGCTGTAGCCACTAAGTTACTCATCCTATGTTTACTAGAGCGGATGAACCTGGCCTTGTTAATGGTCAGGTAGCTATCGATCTGCTGAATGCATTCTAGAAGCATCAAATGCAGTTAGCATTTATATGGAACAGACATTAGTTTATATTCACCATCTTATCTTGGAGGACTGTTAATTTTTTATTCATAATACAGTCCAAAGTATCTTAGACTATCTGAACATTCTACAAAACATCAGAATGGTCCCTTCTGTTGATGCCATCATGTTAATTGGACCCAATGAGGAGAATTGCCAGCTACTCGGGATGCCATGGAAAGACTCATGCTTTCTAGAGGGCTGGTAATAATCCCTGGAGACTTAAGATTCTGCCATATCATTGACATTCCTAGGGGACCAATGGCCTAAGGAAAACTCTTTTTACCTCTGATCCCTGAGAAAGAAGCAAAAGATTTTGGAGGCAGCATATTTTGTAGTTGGCAATTCTACTACTACCCATTTATTGGGTGACATTGGGAGGCCCCTAGGTTAGACAGTACTTGCCTGGTCAACACACCAGGAAAGTTCCTTAAACCAGTGGAAGCACTAGCTCTATGCGAGGATATCTAGGATGAGTGGTGGAGGCGGAACATAGAGTAGTGATCATGAGCTTGGGAACAGGCAGCAGGGCTGTGGTTCAGTTTATGAATCCTCCTTCTGGATGCTTTCAAGGAAACCGTGACCTATCAGAATCCTGGAGGGGCTGTATCTCGAGGGAGGAAAGCAAATGGGAGAGGTAAGTGGATTGGCACCGTGCCAAGCTTGAGTGTGGCAGGTGCCTGACCCAGATATCCTGCTGTGAGCTGTGGCCACCCGACCTGAGAGAGATAAGCTCTTTCCCCCAGGTGTGCATCTCAGTCACCGGCTGACCGACACGGGGAACCAAGGTGCTCAAGGTGAGGCTGAATCTGTGGTGCATTCAGGGCTCTGGATTAGAGCTTCCTCATGGGTTCAGTCAAGCTACTGCCCATCTGAGACTACATTTTTTTGGAGCTTCCCCACCCCTCCTTTTCCCTCCCAAGAGTGCTCCCTCCAACAAATCACGAGAGCGAGAATCCTTACCCAGGAGCTGTTTCTAGGATACTCAGCCGAAGACAAGATGCCCACCATGTGTGTTATTCTGTACGTGTGTTTATTATTTTTTAACACCGTACCTCTTTCTGCAATGTTGTTATCCAGCGTATATCTCATATCTGGTTACATTTGTGCCCCCCACATCATGTTCACGGACCACGTGGCCCACATCGGTCTAAGCTCGGTTGACCTTGGGATTTCTCTCATCTCAGTTAAGGGATTCTGCTCTACATATTATGAGGGATTGAAGATTTTTGCGCCAGGAAAATTTCAGTTCAATGGGGGTTAGTAGGTGGAATCACATCACATGACTGAACTTCAGCTTCCTGAATCCCATCATAGAAAGTCAGAGGGGGAGGGAGGGAGGAAGAGGGAGAGAGAGAGGCTTTTATTTATCCATTAATTTATTATTTTTGACTTTTAAGCTTCCGAGAGCCCATGTTTTGATTTTAAGGATATTCAAGGAGAACTTTGACAATACCTATTTTTACCTTGCTTGCTTGATTTTAGAGGAGACCCTCTGGTGATAAACTAGTGAATTATTTTATATTTTAGACTTTTCATTTCAGAGTAGGTTCCCCCACTTTGGTCTGAATTAGTGAGGTTTGACAAAATGTGGACAGCAAATGAATTGCAAATTATATGTAAATGTGTATAAATTAGCACTAGTTATTAGAATAATTTGCATCAACAGCTCTATAATTAGGCAGCAACTTGAGGGAGAAGGGCAGTGGGCAAAGGATCCGAGGAAGCTGGGAAGGCAGCCCAGGAGTCCTGGGGTCCCCACCTCTATGTTGATGAGGCTCCGTCTTCCCCTTCCCCAGGCCCCTTGGCACAAGGCCTCGGGGATCTAAAAATCCATGCCCTGGTTTCTCTCTGGTTCTTACCAAGACCCCTGGTGGGTGTAGCTCAGAGAACCGGACTTTTCCAGCTCAGTGCAGCGCAGCAGGTGGCCGGGGGCTTCCTGAGTGTGGAAGTCTCAGATCTACTGACTTCCGGATGGCTTTAGCCAAATCACTCTGTGATTCTCAGTTTCTGCATCCTGATAATGGGTTTGCAACAAGTGCTTGCTACGGCACTGCCTCCTAGCCCTGCATGGTTCAGATGAGATTCTGTATGGAACTGGACAGACCTCTGCGTGCATTTGGTATTCTTGGGACAGCTGAATTCATTTAGCCAGCTAGGAGCAGATCCGGGGGAAACCCAGGTCTGGCTGGCTTCGGAAACCCTCCTGCATCCCTGTGTCCCGTGGCCAGGCAAGAAGCGGGTGTGAAGTATTCCTTCCCACATGATCTATTCTCCTGGTACCACTTGGCATTCACCCCATGTGGGTACAGGTCTCTTGAGGCCAGAGATTGTGTCCTTGTGCTGTTTGCATCCTACCCTGAGCACATTTTTGGTGTGCGTGTGCAGGTGAGTGCCCAGTGCTCAGGACCAAGCTTGTCTAGGGCTTATGGAGGGTGTTTCTCTTTCCCCTTATCCCGGGGCAACAAGAGAAATGACACAGAGCTCCCATCCCCTTGTCTAGAGCTATCCTTGGATTACTCATCCCTGAGCAAATGAGAGTAGCTCCAGGGACATGGGGAGCTGGGGAGAGCAGATGGTCAGATAAACAACCACCCGCTTGCCTCTGGAATGAATCGTATGGATTTTGTTTTTAGTGTATTTGCATCTTCATTTATCCCGAAAACACACATCCATGCTCTGAACCCAGCCCAGAGGCTGCATGGCTGGAGGAAAACACGAAGGTGTGGGAGTCACCCTCCATGCCCCTGGCAGACACCTGTCAGAGAGATCACAGGGTTTGGGTTCATAATCAGGTACTGGTTCCTGCTCTGTGATCTTGTAAGCTTTCGGAACCTCCTTCTATCCTTCACAGAGTGACCTTGAGGATGAAATGGAATTTTATATGTAAAAGGAATTTTCTATTATTTCATTAGGATCAAGGACCCCCAGCACAGCCCAGCTAGATCTTCAGTTCTTGCCTGTCCCCCCTTGCATCTGCTGTCCATCCCTACACACACACACACACACACACACACACACACACACACACACTCACTCACTCACACAGGGCTCCGGTCATGGGCCCTGATGGTCATTCCAACTATCTTTGCTCACATGGCCATCTCTTCCCTGAATGGTTTTTCCTGCTCCATTTCTTGGCCAATGTCTCTTGATTAACTCATCCATTCCACAGATGGATGTTGTTGTTGTTGTTTATCCGAGAAAGAGAGAACACAAGCAGGGGGAGAGGCAGAGAGAGAGGGAAAGGGAGGAGCAGACTCCAAGCTGAGCAGGGAGTCTGATGTGGGGCTCGATCCCAGGACCCCGGGATCATGAACTGAGCTGAAGGCAGATGCTTAATGACTGAGCCAGCCAGGCATCCTGCAACAGATGGATGTTTACTGAGCATCTCCTGTGTGCCAGTCACCATGCTAGACGCGGGGGACACCATGTTGAGCCAAAGATGTTTCCTTTCCTCATGCAGCTTACATTTCATGGATGACTTGATGTTCACTTAAATATTCCAGCCTGCCCTGGCATGCATCCTCCCTTCCCAGATTTGTACCCCTCCTGTGTACTTGCCCAGTGTCTAAAGTTCTTCTGTCATACTGTCTTTGACACTGTGCTGACTCTGATACTCTGCCTCAACCTTCCCCTCTCCCGCTTCCCTCTCCCACTCCTCCTACCCTACTCTTCCTCTTTCTTCTCTCTCTCTCTCCCCCTCCCTTCCTCCCTCCTCCCTCTGGCAACCATTTTCTTTTTCCCTTCCTGGAATTTATAAGGCCAACCCTTGAAATGAGAAGGTGACTACTTTCAAACAGATAAAGGAAAGCCTTTCTTTTCCCAGCAGATAATTAATTTGTGTCACCTGTTGGTCGTGGAACATAATTGAGGCCAAGGGCTTAAGAAGGCCCTGAGAAGGAATTAGACACGTAGCCACACCAGGGGGAACGTATCGTTCTCTTGGCTTCCCTGCCTCTGGAGGGTGGGGGTAGCAAGCCTAGCCCTGCGGAGCACTCACGGGACACGTGCTCAGCTGCAACCTAGCGTCCTGGCACCAAGGTCATCAAAGGGCGGTTGGAGAATAGACTGGAAACCCTGGGTTCGAGTCCCAGGTCTGTCATTTTCTCAATGGAATGAATCAGATATATTCCCTAGCCTCTTACATTCTCTAGTTCCTTGAAACCCCCGAATCCTGTGTGTTTCTCTCCACTGGGCTGCAGAAAGGCTCTGCAAAGTGCAGAATGTGAACAGCTCGGCAAGCTGAAGAATGTAAAAGTTCTTCATGGAAAAAAAATGTTCCGTGAATGCTCATCCCGTCTCCCACCTTGGGGCGTGGACACGGCAGGGAGGCTCCTCCCTAGAAGATTGACATCTCGGGCTGCCAGCATGGATCTTGACTGCAGGGACCATCATGCAGCCATGGGGTGACCTCAGGGGAGCTCCAGGGAGCAGAAGTGACCCAGCGTCCCTGCAGTCCAGGCCTGTATCTGGCACTCACTAGCAGAGAGGTCTTGGCAATGCCTTTTTCCTTTTGGGGCTCTCAGTTTCTTAACCTGCAAAATGGGTGCTGGCGGTTGGAACCAAGAGAATTGTAAAGATTGTGAGTTTCAAAGTGCATTCCTCGGAACATGGGGGAAACATTTCAAGAAAGAATAGAGTTCCTGAAAAAGAAGATTTCAAGGAAAAGTTTGAGGGATGGTGCGTAATCTAGAAAGATAATCAGGGCACAGATTAGCATAAATAGATCTCTGAAAAGGCCTGTGACAGGGACAACTGTTTTCATCCAACTGAGTTTGGCCCAGAGGTTGCAGAGCCCTTATTAACGTCCTATAGATGTTGACGCTCTCAGGACTATGCCTGGGGAGCTGGGAACAAAGCTCTTGGGCTCCTTCCTATCAAGCATTCTGTGCCTCTGTGATATTCACACGGTAGTTCCACACAGACTGGGGGTGGCGGGGGCGGGGGGCCATCTAGGCCTCACAGCGACAACTGGCCAGCGGTCAGCATTGTGCTGCTTTGGAAAGTCCTGTTGAGGCTGCCTGCCACCTCCTTCCCAGTGATGCTGTCTATGGTTAGGTGGTCCTTGGCTAGCTTTCCCCAAGCCGGCATAACCCTCCAGAGGGAGAGGCAGGTAGGGAGCCCCAGAGAGACAGTTGGGAGTGCAGTAGGTGCAGGCATGTCGCAGGCGTTGCAAACTGGCCCCCCCGAGGCATGAGGTGAGCGGAGTCTTGGGAACCGGGGCAGGTGTGACAGACAGCCTCCCACCCGCGGATTACCAGCAAAAAAGTCATGCCATGCAACATTACTCAACATTTTCACAAAAAGAGCATTGGCTACTGGAACTGTGCCAGGTCCCATGTCGAGGGCGGGACACACAGAGATAACTCCGACCCAGGCCGTGACCTTGAGGTGCTCTTGGAGTTGGGGAGGGAGAGGAAACCAGACAGCATACAAACAGCTAACAGTGCCTACCCTCAGGCACTGGTGGGCAGTGCCACGTGGGAAGTTGGTTAAAAATTCAGATGCTTACCTTCTGATATCGAGGGTCAGAATCTATGGGGTAGGGCTGGGCACCTGCCTATTCTGGTGTGTGATTAAACGGGGGAATTCCTGCATTACCTGAGTACGATCAGTAGGGGAAAGCCTGTATTCTGGAGTCAGAGGGTTGGCCGGGTGACCCTGGACAAGGCCCTCCATCTCCCCCCAGCTTTATGAAGGTGTAACTGACAAGCAACGCTGTAAGATATTGAAAGTGCATTGGGATGCTTTGATATACATATACACTATAACAAGACCCTCCCCTCATCCATCACTTTTTGTCTTTGTCTCTTTTTTTCTTTTGGTGAGAACAGATAAGTTCTGCTCTCTGCATATTTCAATCACACAATACAGTGCTATCAACCATAGTCACCACATAATACATGAGATCCTCGGACCTTGTTCATCTTAGAACTGAACGTTGGCATCCTCTTACCGGTCTCCCCCTCTCTCCCCCACCCTCCAGCCTCTGACAGCCACTTTTCTGTGCTGTTTCTAGGAGTTTGGCTTTTGCTTTAGATTGCACAGGTGAGTGCACCATGCCGTATTTGTCTTTCTCTGCCTTCCCTCACTTAGCTTCTTTTTTATTGAGCATGCTCCCATGTGAATGGGGGTGGGCACGGAAGCTCAGGGGTCGTGGTCGTTCTCGGTGTGTTTATGGAAGTGGCCTAGAAACACGAAGGCAGGAAAGATGGAGGGCAGGGAGAAACCGGCTGGGTTCTGGATGTGCCTTCAGATAGGCAGCACTATGCCTGGGTGCAAAGATACCATTTAACCACAGAGGTTGATACTGGGCCAGAAACTCCAGTGCCTTTTTACGAGGGAGTATTCGGAGGCTTGTGAGGGTTCTGCAGAGGTTCTTGGCTCCATTCAGTCAAGATCCAGATTTTCTGTTACAGCAGCTCCTTTGGTGGGATTCACCTATTTCCTACCAAAGCATTCACTTTCTCGCAGCATTTGCTAATTTCCTGTGGGTATGCCGCATTGCCTTTACTAGCTCCTAAAGGCCAAGAACTGGACAGTTGACACCTTTTCTTCCCCAACCTAGTCCTGTGCAAACAATAAATACTCGATACAAACCTGTGGCTAATTGATAATTGATCTGTTGCAGCAGGGAGGGCGGATACCAGCTGTGGCTGTTTTGTCCTCAATTTGGGTTCATTTGTACCTTTAAAGAGCTTGTGCATTATTATATTATCATATTATGCAAACCAAATATCCTAAAAAGACAGATAGTTAACAAACAGACTAGTAGATTAGGGATTGCCTGTGGGATTCATCCTAATCAACCAGCCTACTTATCTGCCCGTGATCAGGGCCCTGAGTCTTTATCATTCAGCCGAGTAAAGCAACATACCAGGTTCCCAGAGGAGTAGAATGGGATTTCAATTACATATCCATTTTTTTATCACTTCACTGAAATAACATGGGCTCCCTGGCTCTAAATTGCTAAAACCCAGTTTAAGTTAAGGAGACAAATAGACACTAATTACAGAGCAATGTGGAGTCCAAAGCATCAAGGCTCTTGGCCTAGAAATGCCTTCCATCGCGTCACCCCCTCGAGTGGAAAGCCAAAAGAAATTGTAATTTCCTCTCCTGCTACTTTACTCTCAGGAACCTCTCCCCCGAGGAGGGTCTGAGTTTGGGGGGAGTGGTCACAAAAGAATCATCTGGGGAGAGAAGTTTGGACGCTCTTCTTTGGCCCTGGCAAGCTATTAACTTGAAGACCCTGGGATCCGTTTCTTTTGTATAATGATCCGTGCTGTTGTCTGCATTCTTATGTATTTAAAAGCCTCCTCTAAATCCTAATCAGAACTTCAGCTTCCCAGTGAAAAGAGTAATAACACATAGGCACCGGGTGACCCGGTGAGTGCCAGCTCTGTGACCAACTGGTTGAGTGACCTTGGTTAAGTCACCTCCCTTTGCTGCTTGGGTTTCCACTTCTGTACAGTCAGATCCACTGGTAAATATTTAACCAGCTCTCTCAGGAGCAAAAGCCCTGATGTGTAGCTTTTGCCAGTTTCCATGGTGTAAATACTCCCACCACGGCTGACTCACGCTGGCAAGCTGAGGTCACTGGACATCAGCTCTCGTGAGCTGACGTGAGATGGTTTCAGGGTACCGCTGGCTGAGATCGTGCCCATCACCAAATCAGATGATAATGGGATGGTTATACCGAGCACACACGCTCTCTCTGTCTGTCTAGGGACAGTACTGTGCCTAGTTCTGAAGGCTAACATTTGATGGCAGGCAAGAAGTAAAATGTCTAGCTTCTGCCCATCTCAGAGGTGGGGTAAGAATAAAGGAAACCGTGTTTTCAACATGAGATAAAAGTAAAATACAGAATTTCGTTCATTCTTTATGTCAGTATTTAATGAATCTGTGATAACATTTATTAATAAGATGTTAATAACCGTCTTCAAACTTTCATCGAATGGAAAACAGTCTTCTTTGCTTTTGTGTTTGTGAAGGGGAAGGTGCACAATTTATTCCCTGTCAAGGGGCTTTGACAAGAAATAGATCAACGAGGTGCCTTCTCCCCGTCTGTCATGTCCACGTCCGCATGCTCAACAAATGCTCAGCAGCTGTGTATTGATGACACCTCCTGGCCATGAGGACTTTCCTCTTTTACAAATGGCAGAGCTCTGATAATCAGGCATTACCAACTGGACCCTTCAAGGTTCCCCACTGAGCCTCCTGTTACCTGCACTGCCATTCATTTGCTTGTATCAAATACCTCTTCCTGCAGCTTCTCAACAGACCCTCCCCCACCTGATGTGGCCCCTTTCTTTGGCCTACCGTAGCACCATCACAGTAAAAATATTTCTTATGCCACAGGTCTTACCCTACCTGGATTCTAGGCACGGATGCATTTGGCCTATCCCCCAGCCAGAATGTGAGCATCTTGAAAGAAGAGATTAAGTATTATTAATCATTTTTTTTTGTTTCCTGCAGTGCATTTTGAATTTTAATTGAATTTGTATGACTAGAAGCTGATGTACTTCCTTAATCTAAAGAGTTCTTTAAAAAGTGAGTTCAGAAGTTACATCCTATTGAAGAATATCTAGAATAACATTAACCAGAACCATTGGAACAAGAGACAACTAAATTCTCCATAAGCTTTGTGGGATGCTGAAAGACACACCCTCACCCACTCTCACATGCACACAGTAATTTTCTTGACATTCCAACTTCCACTTCTTTAAATAAAATACCTATTTATACCCACATTCATTAATTTCATAATTGAACTTACTTGGACAAGAAGGTTTTCAGTAAAAGAGAAATCTGAGAACATGGAACATTGTTAGGTGTAGAAGTGGTAGAATGAAGTCCATGTTCTCAGTTTGGTGGGGAGGACAGGTCAATATAGTGGAAATATAAGTAAGTGGTCTGGGGTTGGTTATGGAACATTTGACCTAAACTTTGAACGATGATGTAGACTTTTTTTTTTAAAGATTTTTATTTATTTGACAGAGAGAAACACAGCCAGAGAGGGAACACAAGCAGGGGGAGTGAGAGAGGGAGAAGCAGGCTTCCCGCCTAGCAGGGAGCCCGATGTGGGACTTGATCCCGGGGCTCCGGGATCATGATCTGAGCCGAAGGCAGTTGCTTAACCAACTGAGCCACCCAGGCACCCCTGATGACATAGACTTTGAGTAAGAAGAGAAAAGAGGGAGAGAAAGGGATAGGAGAAGAGATAGAAGAAGAAAAATAAAGAGGGGGGAAGGTAATGTTGCAAGACTTGAGGGGAAGATGTAGAATAGGGTGAGAAGTGCATGACGGGAAGGGATCTTGACTGGCCCGTGTGAGGTTTTCATATGGAGGATAAATTGCACGTTTATCTGAGAACCAAAAGATGTAGGGCTGGGGGTCTCTTTGAGTTTAGACTTTAAGAAGCACTGAGAAGCCACCAAATCTTTTGTGCAGGGGAGTAGCCTGACGACGGATGAACTGGAGGGTCTAGGCTATTGGAGTCAGAGAGCCTCCATTGAGACTAGCCAGGAGAACCAGATCTGAGTTTCACAGCCACATGATGGCAGTGAGGATGGACTGTAAGGGACAGGAGTCAAGGCCCCAAGGAGGAAGCATGACTTGGAGACTGGTCAAACTGTTTAACAGTGAATCACAGATCAAAGTAAAAGGTGATGGGTGGGTAGCTCTTGAAAGAATGTGGATTATGGGAATGAATCTGAGCATAGAAATCTTTGAGAAACCTAAGAAGACCCATGGAACTAGTTCCCCTTGCTGTCTCTCCTTCCCTCTCTCTGGATGCTAGACCCAATCATTCTTACACAGCTCCTCCACATCCTTCTCTCTACCCACTGGCTTTCTCTGATTGATTACTCTTTCCTGCCCCTCAATAACTTTAGCTTTCCCGAGTTTTTTCTGAGTGACTTGGAAGCTCACTGTTTGCCTCTTTGCACTTCTGAGAAAGAGCTACCGACTGACTCAGCATTCTGTAGTTATTACATTATAGTACTGTGGGCTTGTCAGCGGGTCTATGGCTGGGCTGGTCTTAGCTCGGGTGCCCAGCTACAGTCTGGTGGTGGGGGAGGGTGGGGTGGGACCAGAATCTGGGTCACACAATAAAACTCAGAGCCCAGGCACTGCAGGCAGGGCCTTAGAAAAAGCAGTGGGGGGTTTGTGGGGAGGAGGTATCATTGTTATTATTTCTTTACATATTTTCTGGCTTTAGAGGATAAAGATAATTATGGGGTCAAAAAATGACTAGCTGTTCACCATACTCGCTTGTTAGAAAAATAGAAATAGCAGTGACAGAAGGATAAGAAGATGAGGCAGGGAAGGAAAATGACATGTTCATTTAAGGGCAAGTTGAATTTCACTTATTCATTCATTTAGCAAATATTTATTGACTGCCTACCACATTCCAAGAATGGCCTTCAGTAGGTCCCAAGGTATACATAGGCTTTAGACATGGAAGATGACAATGGAACACTCAGTAATATAATCATATATATCTACTAAGTGCCTACTGCACACAATGTGCTTTTGATCTATTATCTCATTTTGCCCTTACACCAAAAGACAGTATTACTCATTTCATTTTACAGTTGGGGAATTTAAGGCTCTGAAAGACCAAGTGATCATCCTAAGACCACACAGACCAACAGATGAATGGGTAGATGAGGGACCAAGTGATCATCCTAAGACCACACAGACCAACAGATGAATGGGTAAATAAAATGTGGTATGTATGTAGAATGGAATATTATTTAGCCATAACAAATAATGCAATTTTAATAGTTGCTATCATATGGATGACTTTTGAAACCATGAAGCTGAAGGACATAAGCCAGACACAGAAGAGCAAATATTATCTGCTTCCTTTTGTGTTGTAGCTCTAGGAGGCAAATTCGTAGAGACACAATAAACTAGAGATTACCAAGGGCTGGGGGTGGGAGAGAAATGGGGAGTTATTGTTTTGTGGCTACAGAACTTTTATTTGAGGCAATTAACCAGTCTGGAGTGAGGATGTTGATGATGGTTGTCCAACATCGGGAATGGGCTTAGTGCCACTGAACTATACACTTAAAAATAGTCAAAATGTAGATTTTATACAACCTATATTTTATTTTATTATAATGAAAAATTGCAAACAAGATCCTCTGACTGCTGTGTGGAGAGTAGATTGTGGGGTTTCATGCAGATCGGGGAAAGAAGCAAAAAACCAACATGGGGGGCTGTCATGTGGTCTCATTGCTATGATGGGGCCTTGGACCAGACAGGGGCCAGCAGAGATAGAAGACCAGAGATGGCTTTCAGACTCATTTTGAAGGCAGAGAGCTGGCAGGGTGTGGCATCCACAAAGGCTGTAAGGAAAGGGGGGATCACGTGTTACATGGATGTAACAGGATGCATGACGGTGTCGGGCTCTGATACTTTCGGAGAAAATAGCTGAAATGCTCTAAAAGAGGGTAGAAATATCACATTTGCTTGGTGCCATCCAAGGGGGAAGGTGGAATCATAAGGAGAAGGGTTTGGGGTCAACGTTCACTGAGTTAACTGAGGGGCATCTGGATGGCTCAGTCATTAAGCGTCTGCCTTCAGCTCAGGCCATGATCCCCAAGTTCCAGTATCGAGCCCCGGATTGGGCTCCCTGCTCAGTGGGAAGCCTCCTTCTCCCTCTCTCACTCCCCCTGCTTGTGTTCCCTCTCTAGTTGTGTTTCTTTCTGCCAAATAAATAAATAAAATCTTCAAAAACAGCAACCAGCCTAATAGAACGATGCTGAGCATGGTGTGGGCTGCCTATTGAGTAATGGGCTCCCATCTGAGGGTGTGTAGGAACTGCCCTTGGCAAGGCAGCCATGCAAAAGATACTCTTAGGACTGACTAATCTTCAAGACCCTTGTCAATCCTCAGATCTCTTCATCCAAGTTGTTGGAGGCCTTTGCAAACAAGATTTCTGTGGGAGATTGAGACAGAAGGCAGATTACAGAAGTGGGGAGTAAGGTAACAAGGCTTGGCTGGAGATCTTATAACTGAGATAATTTTTAAGAATCTCATAACCAGGGAAGTCAGTGGAGTCAAAAAGCATTTTTTCTTCTGCTTGATTTCTTTTTCTTTTCTTCCTTACTTCCTTCTTTCCTTCCTTCCTCCCCTCCCTCTCTTCCTTCCTTCATCCTTCCTTCCTCCACCCCTGCTCTTTTTGAAAATGGAGGAAAATTTTTTCAGTGGCTGTTCTCTAAGGGGGCCCTGGGCATGAGGTGACCGGGAGGCTGGCCGGTCATTTCATGTTTGAATTGAGACCCGTGGAACAGTTCCTTCTCCATTAGGCAGGTCCCACCGTGTGTCATCCCAGCCACCAGTCATTCCCTGACATGTCATCACCAACAACCTCCTTGGCTCAGATCACTTGCGGCTGTGTACCCGCAACACATAGACTGCAGGTAACTTTACTCCAGAGCAACAATGGGCGCAGACCCAGCCCGGATCATCACAGTCTGATAAGACCCTTGCAGCAGATATCCAGGGCAGATAAGGCACTAGGAAGCCATTTCTCAGCAGGACTTGGTGGGAAAGAGTATTATATCTCGCCTTTCTTCCTCCCCATCTCTGCCCTTGGACCCCCAAGCCCTGCCTCTCCTAAATCTGAACCAGGCTCAGGGAGGAAGGAGATGAGAGGGGATCAGGAAAAGGGGAGAGCCCCCCAAGTGGACAACCACCTTCTCCCGTGGCTGGGCGGCGACCTGCACTTGCCTTTCCATCAGCCCGGACAGCCTGCTGCCATGCAAGCTGGAGGTGAGACCCATGAACTAGGAGAGCCGAAGCCTTCTGATTCGAGTGACCAGATGAGGGAGGGGACTGCACGTGCCATCTCAACGGCTGATCCATGCCACTGGGCTCTCTATACACAGTGGCCTCTGGCCCACAGCCACCTGGCATGTTCCCTGACACCGTGGGGGCTGCTACGACCTCCTGCCCTCATGTGCCCTGTGGACCTGAGTGGACGCTGATGCTGTGTGTGAACCTGTCTGTCTTCCTCCTCCTCCCCTTTGCCGCCTTTGTCTCCTGATGCCTTCCCAACGCCCGCTGACTGCCCCTCCCCGGCTTCCCCACCGAGGCTGCCTTTACTCCACTCTACACAGTGCAGCCCCACGAATTGTTTTAAAATGCAAATCCAGTTATGCCATTGCCTTGTTTAAGACCCTCCGCAGTGGCTCCCCGCTGCCACCAGGATAATGTACAAGCACCGCCTTAGCATGGTTGATTTTCTTGCCATCGGATCTATTAGGAAACAAAACACCGCAGACGCCGCTAAGATCCACTGTATACCATTCTCCAAAACCCATCTCTTTTTTTGAGGTCTTCAGCTATGGACTTTTGTGACTTGAGATTTTAGTGGTGAAATTAGCCAACAGTGAACTTGATGTCTATTTTGGTGCATGGTTCCCTGAATTGGGACACGTGTGGGTGTCTGTACACAGTCACCTGGAAATACGAACCAGTCTCTTTACTCCAGAACATTGTTGCCTGCGCTGCTGCTTGTGGTCAAATCGCCCCCCTTCCCTAACTCCTAAAACGCGCTGGTCTGTTCTCTACTGCACTACTTTTCTTCGAACGAAGTGCTATCCCTGCAAGCGTGCGGAGTGTCACCTTTTGAGACTAGCTTCTTCGCTCAGCACCGTGTCTTTGAGGCCGTTCCCGGTGGTTGTGTGTATCAATAGCTTATTTTCCTCTCTGTGGCTGGCTTGTATCTCATTTCATGGACGAAGACCGGTTTGCGTATCCACCCCCTGGATGACATGGCCCCCTTTGGTTCCTGACCTTTGTGCCTCCTATTTCCTCTTATGGGGACCTTCCTCCTCTTCTCTTCCTCTTTGCTAGCCTGACTCCTTATCCTTCTTCAGACATCACGGTCAACATTCCTCTGCCAGGGACGCCTCTCAGACTCTAAACAGGATTAGATTATTCCTCAGGCTTCCTCCATGAACCCTCTTCTCACACTATGGGGTAGCTTTTTGGTGAAATCACCTGCCTCCCCCACCATCTATCAATTTCATGAGGGCGAGGGCTATGGCCATGTTGTTCACCACCGTATTTCTATCCCCCTGTGAGTGCTAATGAATACGTGTTAAATTAATGAATATCAACTTGATTTTATATCCCTAGAGTTGACTATTATACCAAACATTCAGTAAATCACAATGGATATGTGACAAGTTAGTGAAAATGTGTTTTTCAGTGTCCATCTCTCAAAAATCACACAAGTGTATGCTGTTTCGTCTCCACTGCTCAGACCCTTTGCCAACTCTTCTGAATATTCTGAGCCACCAGCTTCATCCCCTTTTCTGCAGAATTACAAAAAGAAATTTAGATAGCTTGCAGTCTTGATACACTTGATATACACAGAAATATCATAAAAACATAGATTAGAGGGGCGCCTGGCTGGCTCAGTTGGTTGAGCGACTGCCTTCCGCTCAGGTCATGATCCTGGAGTCCCAGGATTGAGCCCCACATTGGGCTCCCTGCTCGGCGGGTAGCCTGCTTCTCCCTCTCTCACTCCCCATGCTTGTGTTCTCTCTCTAGCTGTGTTTCTCTCTGTCAAATAAATAAATAATAATCTTTAAAAATATATAGATTAGAATAAAGTAAGACTGATGAGGAACAGAAATGTGAAATGGAGAAAAAGTTAGAATACAGGAATTGAGGCCATAAGGCCTGAGCTTCCTAGCAACCAAAGACAAAAAGGAAGCCATCAGTGACAGAGTTTTGCATTGTCCATTTGTCAAAATCATACTGGTTTCCCCAGAGAAGGTGAAGCTAAGGGAAGGTTCTCATGGGGGACTTCAAAAAGGGAACATAGGAGCTAACAGGTAACTTAAAAAATACCATTCTTCCTTTAAATGTAATAGCTAAACCCCGAACTTTCCTGTCAACCACTCCTTCAGTGCAAACTCAGAACAGTGTGCCCAAACACAAGTCAGTAAATCTGCTTCCACAAGGAGCCCAAGATGTGGGCCCAGATGTGCAGCTTTCTGATGGTCTGGCTCAATCCGGGGATAAAATCTAGAATATCCAGAGGAGTAGATGGGCCACACCTCCTTCAGATAATCCTCCATGAGTATTATTTCTTGCCCTGGACTTTTCACTATAGCCAGCAGCAGACAATGGGAGTTTATGTTCCCCTGGAAGGGTGTGGAGTGTTGTCAACACAAGACAGCACACATCCTTCATAAATCAACCAAGTGGGAGGCAGGAATGGCGTTCTCCTATGAAATCCAGTGCCCTTAGCTGATCGGGCTACCATTTCCCTACCCCAATCAGGCAGGCCACAGATATAAGGCCGTGGATGAGAAACCGAGGTCTCCCTGCCCATCCCATGCCCCAGGTGTACACAGGACCAGGAAGAACACTTTAAAAAATTTGGTTCGGTTTCTGGAGGATTTGAAAAAGAGAGCCTAAAGATCATCTCAGATTCTGGGATTAAATACTCAGAAGAGAATGAAAGTCCCAGCTAACATTTGGATATGGAATGCATTCCCATTCTCACAGTCTTTTCATTTGGTGCTCCCAAATGCAGGGTAAGAGGTAGGTTGGGCAAGGCTCACTGTTATTCCCATTTTACAAATGATGAAAAAAATACAGAGGAGGCTAAATGAGTTGCCTAAAGCCACGTGCATAATATGTTAGAACCAATACTCCAGTTTTTCTAGACTCAAATCCTGTGTTCTTTGCACTCCCTGTGTAAATATTAATGTTCTAGAATACTATATGCTGATGTAGTACAAAGATTTTCCTGAAATAATAACAGAGAGGCAATTTTTATCTTTAGATCAAGAAGAAAGAGTTTCCAACTGTAATAAAAGGGATTTGGGTTAGACATTAGGAAGATATTTCTGCCAGGGAGAGTTGTAAGTCATAAAAACAGGCCACTGAGGGGGACGCTAGAATTTTCTTACAACCTTTAAAAATGTGAGCACTGATCTCAGTCTGAGGACCATTTTGGGGTTATCCTACTTTGAGACCTCACGCTTGCCTTCAACTTCCTTTTGACTCCTTCCGGAGCACCATGGGCTTCTTGGAGGCTCGGTGGGGGTGGGGAGCAGTTAGCAGGGGCATTGGCCATGCATGGAGTCATTCCACAGTAGTTGCAGTGCTAGGCCACAGCTGGGTAAGGGGCTCTGGAGGATTCGCTGTCACCAGTCCAGGTGCAAAGGCTTTCATGAAGCAACGAGTTTTAGAGACCTGGGCCGGCCACGGGAACCAACAGGCATGGTGAGGGATCAGAAACCAGGGCTACGGACCTGGCAGTGAGCCATGGCAGCCGGGAGCTCCATGGGCCTTGGAGTTAAGGGCGAGAGGGCTGTGTGGCCAGAACCACAGAGATGACTGCTGCTCTGCCAGGTTCCCGGGGTCCAGGCAGGGGAGAGGTAAGGGAGAAACCCTCATTTCTTTCTCCCCTGCCTTCTGCTCGTTCTCTGAGGCTGCACTGGCCTTATGCAACAAGGAGCTGGTCAGCAAGAGATCTGGGGGGTGGCAATACCCATGCTGAGCCTGAGCAGGGCAGGGACGGGCAGAGAACGGACCAGAGAGGGACAGGAGCACACAGAGAACAGCCAGCACTGCAGGAATCACACCCACAGACACCCCTGCCCCCACTTTCCTTCTAACAACAGACACACACACACACACACACACACACACACACACACACATGCACCCTGCACAAACGAGAAAAGTGGTACCTCACAATTAACAGGGCACTGAGTGCTAGGGAGAAACACAGAGCAGGTAGAGAGTGCGAGAAATGGAAGGAGGCTCTTTTTAAAAAATATTTATCTAAATTCAGTTACTTAACATATAGTGTATTATGAGATCAGAGGTGGAGTTCAGTGATTCATCAGTTGCCTATAACACCCAGTCCTCGTGCCATCATGCTCTCCCCCTTCATGCCCATCGCCCAGTGACCCCATCCCCCCCTCCAGCAGCCCTGTTTGTCCCCTAGAGTTAAGGGTCTCTTAGAGAAGGGGGCTTTTTTTTTTTTGAGATTTTATTTATGTATTTGTCAGAGAGAGAGGGATCAAGACACAAGACCCAAGCACAAGCAGGGAGAAGAGCAGGCAGAGGCTGAGGCAGGCACCCTGCTGAGCAAGCAGCCCGCTGCAGGACTTGATCTCAGGGTCCTGGGATCATGACCCAGCAGAAGACAGACGCTTAATCCGCTGAGCCACCCAGGTGTCCTAGAAGGGGACTTTTTAAAGTAGAGTGGCCTGGGGCCTGGGGGGAGCTGCTCTGGTGCAGAGATCTGAACAAGGAGAGGCTGTGACCGCCTGCTTCCAGCGAGGGGAGAGAGAGCCTCAGTTGCCAGCGCAGGCCGGTTCTGCAGAGCACCCCCCTTCACCCCGTGTGTCACGCTGATGGCCCTCCAGAGCCTGGTGTGCCGCCCAGCTGCCCCCCTCGGCTGCTTGGAAGGCCTGTGGGGGCTGCATGTGGCCCGGTGTGCAGAGCGACGCCTTCCTTCTGCGGGGGCTGTGGCCTTACTCTGCGAGACATGAGGGGGGCAGGAGTGGGGGGACGGTCTTCCCAAGCACTAGGCAGTGACCCAGAAAATGCCTCAGACTTCCGTAACTTCTCCCCAAGAGTCTGAAGAGAATGGCAGCTGGCAGACAGGGGGCGGAGCCTCTCTGTGCTAGTCTGCCCCCCCCCCCCCGCAGGCAGCTAGAATTGGGGCAGAGGGACTCACACTCACCTGTCCTCAACTCAGGCACAGACACGGCTCTCTCCCTCTCTCTCTCTCTCTCTCTCTCTCTCTCTCTCTCTCACACACACACACACACACACACACACACACAGTCACACACACACTCCTAGAAGTACAGGATTCTAGAAAAGCCCATAGCAGGAGTGTGCTGCTAAAGTGTGCTGGCTCTGAGAGGGCCTCTTGGAAGAAGGGACACTTAAACTGAGACCAGGAGGCTGAGGAGGCATTAGCCCAGCAAAGAAAAGGCTGGAATGAAAACATTCTAGGCAGCGGAACGAGGTGCAAAGGCCCTGAGGTGAGAGGGAGAGAATGCTGGCTTGCCCGGGCCAGGAACACAGGGAAGTTCAGATGGCTCTGGCCTCTGTAGACGTCCTCCTACAATGAGGAGGCTAATGGGCTGGGGTCCTCCATGCTCTCCTTTGGGTCCCTCCTGCAAACTCAGAACTGCGAAGGACACAGTCCCTTTTCCTGTTTCTGGGGAGCTTTGCAGTGCGTAGGATGCTTCCATGCCCGTTTTTCATCAGCTTCTGTGTCTGTTATGATGAATGGCGGGACTAAGGTTGTGAACATGGGTGAGGACAGAGGCTCTGCAACACCTGGTGACTTGTTCCAAGGCACCCTGCCAAGCGTCAGGACTCACAGACTGGTCTTCCAACTCCTAGCCTGACACTCGCCTCCCCGCGAAGTCATGCACAGACCCCTTATTTGGGGCCAGGGAGATGACACCATCTGTGCCCGCAGACGGCACCTGACTGAAGGCTGTCCTGACTCCCCCTGGCCTTGGGCTTCTGCCCTGGGTAGGTGCACTCCGGGCAGTGCTCACTAGCGCCCTCAGCCCTGCTAAGGCCCTGGCTGGCCCTGCCCGGCTCTGGGCTCTGTGGCTGATCCTTGGGTCCCTGAGTCCCCCTCATCCACGTCCACACAGGCAAGGGGAGCCTGGGCAGGGTCCCAGCACTGATTCCAGGGTGCTTTCTATCCTCTGAAGAGGGCAGGAGGTTGCAAGTTCTCACGTATGAAAATTTCATTCCTCTCTCTTGGGTTCTTCATCTCAGCCACCTGCCTCCTTTAAGCGGCTCTCAGGTCCTTGTTTGATAGAGTCCTTTTAGCTCCCAGGGTCTCCCTCCCTTGCTCGAGGCCCTGTTATCTCCCAGGCTCTCTGTCCTTCCCAGATATTGTCTCCCTTTCTAGCAGCGTCTCTCGCTGCCTGATGGCCCCAGCCTGTATTCCTCCCATTCTCTCCCTCGGTTCCCATCCCTCCTACATCCCTCCCCAGAGAGGGGAGCCCCTGGCCTTGCTTCCCAGCCCTGTGCTTCAGGGAGTCAAGTAGTTGAGAAGACATCATGACTCACCTGCCTTGGAGCAGCGCTGGGTGGAGGGGGAGACTGGGGGGTGGGATGGAGGACAAAGAGACTGAGGCTGAAAGAAAGAGCAGCTATTACTCACCAGGGAGAAAAACAGAAAAGGAATTGATCAGACAGCAGGTGGTCCAAGAAAGCTCCCTACAGCCCAAATCAGCCCTGACTTTAATAAGGGACTGGAATTAGACCCAGGCAGGGAAACATGTTGCTGCCAGCCCAGTTCAGTTCCCTCTGTGCCCCAGCCCCCAGGGGCAGGAAGAAAAGTGAACAGGTGGGGGTCTGGGTGGAAGCCACCTGTGTCATTGGAAGCTGAGGAGAAGAATAACGGGAGGTAGAGAAGAATATGTAGGCAAGAGAAAAAAGAACGAGCAGCTCCCGGATTCCCCAGGGCCTCTGAATTTCTTGTCGGTACCCCAATGACAGGACACAGTGCCCGGTCCTTTCTCGCTGGGGCCACGTCCTTCTTCCCTTCTATCCCTTTCACATAGCCTGCTTGCCACGTGACCGAATAGCAGTTAAGTATTTAGCAGTAGTCGTTGGCACCTGTGGGTATCAGACTCCGGGTAGGTGCCGGGAATTAGAGATGAGTACATGCTCCCGAGATGTTCACAGTCTAATGAGAGTTAAAGGCACGCACATGCAACTCACCCTACCTGATGTCACTGAAAGTGAAAGTGATCTGTGCAAAGTCCGGTGGTGGCCCAGCTCTGACCAGAGGACTAGGAGGGCTTCACGGAGCCTGGCCTCTGAGCCAAGACCTAGAGAACAAGGCAGAGCCAGACAGGCAGAGAGAGGAAGGGCAGTCCCAGCAAACAGAAGAGCTTTGGCAAAGCTTTGGGAGTCATTGATGAGCACAGTGTGATTGGGGAAAATGAGGGATGTGGGAGCAAGAGAAGCTAGTAGCTGATGTCCCCTATAGGGCTCTGATCGAAAAGTGGCAGCAGGAGGGGGGGTTCAAGAGGCTTCCGCCTTTCTCTCTGACAAATTAACAACATCTTTAAAAAAAATAGAGTGTGATTAAACTCTATTAAAAAAAAATCCTTTAGTGGCTCCACATTGCTTCAAGCATAAAGTATGAATTCGGTGGTACTGTCCATGGTGCTGCCCCTCCTACCCGGCCACTCTCATCCCCCCATGAGTCTCTGGGAACCCCTCCACACCCACATCTACACCCCATCATTGTCCCGCCGCCAACAGGTCCTGGGATCCTTGTGTTTTCCAGCTGTTATAACCGGGATCTTGCTGTTTCCCCTGTCCAGAATTCCCTTCCTTATCTGGTCCACCAGATTGTTGTTCTCTACAGTTTTCAAGTCATTCCCAAGCACATTCTATCCTGAGGCAGCTCGCTTGACCACGCCCACAGCCCTCAGCTCAGTGAGAAGGAGTCTCGGGGATCCCGTGACTCGGTCTGTCTCACATTGACAGTACTTATTGAATTGTGTCATTGATGTGCTTGTGCCGCATGACGACTCTTTCATCTTCGTGTCCTCAGGGCCCAGTACGGTCTCTGGCACATAGTAGGTATTCAGTAAATAGCCAGTGAAGGCATGTATGAGCCATAAAGTTATTCTATCCCTTGACCTGGTACTCCCAATTGTAGAAATTTATCCTAAGGAGATACTAGATCCCTTTGACCAGTCGGTAATTCTTTCCTGGATCACTTCTGGATCTATTATAGTATTTGCATATCAGCTATTTACCAAATACTTATCGAGCACCCACCAAAGGGTTCAGACTAATCACTTTCATTTGCCCAGTGCTATCCAGGTCTTACAACTCAGATGCCCATTATCCTGGAAGTCATTCAGTCCCAGGCCAGTCAGTTTGGTTGCCTACCCTGTGCCAGGATCCATTGTTCATAGGCTGGAGTTCACTTTATCAAGCAGATGGTCAAGGTCCTGCACTCAAGGAACTTAACATCCTAGAAGATAGGAGGTGGCCAAAAAGGTAACACTTGGAGCATGCTGCTAACAAAGGTTGGCACCAACCATGAACATGGAGAATAAAAAGCAATGATGGCCATGGCCACACATGTGTGTGCGTGTGCACCTGTGTGCGTGTGTGCCCGTGTGCAGAGGCAGAGGATGGTTTATAAAGGAGACGGTACTTGAGCCGGGCAGAGAGGGGACTGCGGGGGTTCTCCTGACAGATAAGGCAGGCTCTCCACCCTCCTGTGGCTCATGCTTGGTCTTGCACCGAATTCTGTGTGTGGCTGCACCTTTACTTTCTCCAAGGGAAGGATCAAGTTCCTATTTGGCTTCTAACACCCTCCCTTACACCAGCCAGCAGTTACTTTTTCTGTCACTTGCTCACTGTGTTCTAGTCTTCTTGGAACATGAAGGACTGCACGTATTAGACCCTGTCTTTGGTCATACTTGCAAGTGGGGCATACTTACCTGGAATGCTTTTCTCCTTGTCCCAATGTGGTGTTGTAAGTGCTGTGATTTTTCACACCAAAGCACCTGCCATAGACAGCCCTCTCCTGGCCTTGCCTAATTGCTGTGGTAGCCACCTTCAGTGGCAGATGGCATGAGGGACAGGGAGGGTTATGGACTGAATTGTGTCCCCCAAGAAATCACATGTGCCTGTGTTTGGAGCTAGGGCCTGTAGGAAGGCCTATGGAGGTTAAGCAAGGTCAGAGCTGTGGACCTGTATCAGAGGTCCTATAATCCTGTAGGACTGGTGTCCTTAAAAAGAGGGGGAGATACCAGAGAGACCCCCCCAAAAGCACATGGAAGAAAAACCACATGAGGACACTGAGAAAACGTGGCCATCTGCAAGCCAAAAGAGCCCTGACCAGGAACAAGATGTGCCAGCACCTTGACCTTGGAATTCTTGTCTCTGGAACTATAAGAAAATAAACTTCTGTTGCCTAAGTCACCTCGCCTGTGGCACTTGTTACAGCAGCCACGCCGCCTCACACAGGGATGCTTGATCATTTCCTAGCTGAGTCTGCTCCCCAGCTGACCTGCAGTCCTGCAGAGCCCACACCCAATGGTAGACCCATCCCACAGGTACAGGGCCTGGCGGGGCAACTAGGAGCGGGAAGACCTCCAGTAGCTGGAGGAAGGAACCGGGTCTTAGGACAAAGTCATGAAATGTGTGGACAAAGGAGCCAATGGTGCTCACTGTCCTTTTCTCCTTAGACATCCTTCCTCCCCTGGGAGTGGAGGCCCAGATCATACTCTGGGGATACTCATGCAGTTACTATCATTGAAGGCAAGAATTTGGAGGCCTCCCATGTTCTAGAACCCTGAGGTCTTTCTTTGGTCACCTGCTAGATATATATTAGAGATATAAAATGATTTTTATGGCTGACCCTCACAACCAGGCTTGGCCATAGGGAATTGGCATTATCCCCTTTTTACAGATGGGAAAACTGAGGTACAGGGGCCAAGTGCTCTGTACCCGGTCATACCCCCACTAGATGAGAGACCTTGGCCTCAGCTCTAGGTCTGTTTGCCTCCCAAGCCTGTGATTTCCCCACCCCACTGCCCTGGAACAAGGACCCTAACCCTTGGGTGCGTGTAGCCTAGGCCGCCCCTCGGACCAGCGACTGGCCTGGTCCCTTCTCATTCCTGCCCTGTGGTCAGGGAGCATGTTTCCCGGGCTGAGAAGCAAGCCCAGAGCTATTCTTTCGACAATTGCTCCTTTCAGTCCAGATTTGTTTTTTGATTTGTTTTCTGTTTGTCTTTTCTTCCGGGGAGGGAAGAAGGGAAGGGTGGGGGAGGCTTAGTCTTTTCTGAGAGCTCCGTGTTTATTTCTCCTTCTGTTGTGTGGGGATTTTAAATGACGAGGCTTTGATTTTTTCTGCCTCCTTGGGAGATTTGTGCAATTTTTAAAAAACACACTGGCTCTCATGCTACATTGCTGCCTGATTTTGCCCGCTGAGGACCCCATGGGTCTGTGACTGAGCTCCTTCCCCCCACCTTGCATGGAGCCCACAGAAGGCATGGACTCTGAGCTTTGTTGCATGAAAGCGGGGAACAGGATGGGAGTGGGAGAGACGCCAGGTATGAAGGGGGCCCCTGGAGAACATCTCTGCCAGCCTGCATTGGAGTCCTCGTACTTGAACATATAAGCACACGCTCAGCTCTGAGAAGCCAGTAAGGCACACACAGGAGAAGGGGCAAGAGTGTGCATTCGCTTTTGGCCAAGAGCACACATTTGAGGGAGCAGACGTGAACACAATCTTGTGGATACTCGAGCATGTCAAGGAAGGGTATGTGCCAGTTATAGGTCCTCGGACACACAAGTGTGTTGCCACATCTGTGTGAAGACACCCACGAAGCCCAGATAAGCACACGCTTGCCCAGGAGCAGGGCAGTGAACGTGTAGGAGCAATGGCAGGTGAAGCTGGGAGCTCATGTGTGCGGGAAAATGTTCCTGGACAGACTCCTGGGGGGCTCAGTCGGCTAAGCGTCTGCCATCAGTTCGGGTCATGATCTCAGGGTCCCTGCTTGGCGGGGAGTCTGCTTTGCCCTCTGCCTACTCCTCCCCGCCTTGTGCTCTCTCTCTCTCAAATAAAGAAAATCTTTTTTAAAAAAATGTTCATGGAGCTCGGATGAAGCATCAGGAGACCCGGGTTCAAGTGCCCGACCTCTGGCGCTGGTAGTATGGATTTTGAAGCAGATTCAGGAGTCAGCAAAGGTGGATACATATGCACTTGGGTTTCTGTTCTTGTGAACGTCTGACCACGGGGTGTGTCCTGTGTCCCAGTGGGTGTGCACCGTTGAATGTGCTTGGGGCTCGGTGAGCACATGTTTGCAGGGAGCGTGGGCGAAGAGGAGCCTGGACACACCTGAGAGAGGTCGGTGCCTGTGGATGTGCTGTGCTCACAGCCCCAGAGAGTCTCAAACTGCAGCAGCCGGGCTGGCCAGGGGTCTGGAGGCTGGAGGAAGGCGGCTCACATTTGCCTGTGCTGGCCAGGATTCCAGCGGCGTCTGTCACTATGGCCGTCACTAAAAATACACTCCTGGTGCCTGTGTGTGTTTAAAGCCCCATCCTGTGACACAGCCTTCTGAAACGTACACCCTGTTCCCTCGGTGCTCCCTTCCCTTTCAGATCAGGAGCGGAGAGTCTAGTTTCTTCCCAGGCTCCAGGGGGAAGGTACCAGGAAATCAACCCGCCTACCATTCCAACTCCCCTTCCCTCCCTGAAATCGGGGTGCATCAGGAAGTGACTTAGGACACCCCCTGAAAACTAGGGAGCTCTTTGAAGATAGATGAGCCCCTGCTTGTCTTTGGGTCCGATCTCCTGGCCCAGCCCATGGCTCACTGGCCACCAGGTCTGGGCACAGCGTGGGGCTAAGGATGATGCCGGGAGTCAAGGTCGCAGATAGATAAGAGCTGGCCTAGCAGACCAGGCGGGCTTTGGGGTCACCAGGGGAACTGTAGACCGTGGGCCTGGGCCCAGGCTATCGTGGGCCGGCCTGCAGACCCTCACAAACACCACGCTCTCGGCCCCTTGCCTGGTTCTGCCTGGGAGGTTGGAGGAACTGGGAATCGCCACGCAGAGCAAGGGAGAATGAGCCAGGCTGTGCGGTGCTCGCTCCTGCTCACAGCTCTTCGGCCATATTGGGGCATCTCTTTAAAAGCAGGGCCAGTGAGACCCAAGTCATCGGGTCCCTTTGCTCATCAGTCGGGCAACTTCAGCTACTGCAGGCCACACGCTGGGCTGGCAGCCAGGCCTTATGGACGTCATGGGTTGTGTAGACCCGAGAGGGGGTACACACTGAGCATGTCCCACTGGAGGTGACCGGCAGTGGCCTGTTCCTGGCTTCACCCACCTGACACACCTGAGTGTTGCTACACGGGACACCGACTGTTTGTGCGGACGCCTCTTTACCTTTCCTCAACATTGCTTCCTTCATCTAAAAAAGTGAGGAGTTTAGATTGAATTATCTCTACACTTCCAGCACTGACATTTCATGATTCTATTAACTAATTGAATTGGATGGACATTATAGGGAACGTTGAACAACAGACTGATTTTTCTTTGAACGTTAACCAGATCCCCGGGCTGTGTCATCGCCAGGTCAGCAGGAAGCAGACTCTGAAATAATTCTACCTTCTCTCCTTTCACAAGTGAACAGATTCCCCAAGTCATGCTGGGAGGCTTCAGTGGGGGAATCTGAAGGTGTGTTTTGAGTTTCCAGGCGGTTGGGGTGCTTTGGGCATTTGACCATCATTCACCTGGTCCTCCAAGTGAAGGAGACCCTGATCTCCTTTCAGCTGTCACACTCAGGCCTGTCTGCCCTTGAGGAAGAAAAGTGAGGGGCCACATAAAAGTGGCGGGCCACATAAAAGTGGGGGTTTGAGGAGCGGATCCTGGCTCCTCCAATAGAAACAGGTAATGGAGGTATGACTGGGGGAGCCAAAGAGAATAAATGCTGGAGTTGTGTTTTAACTCCTGTCTTCCTGGGTCACCCACCTCCTGGATAGTCTTTTTTCCTGATGGATGAGTGTTACGGGGCTGAGTCGCGTCCTCCCCCAAATTCCTATGTTGCAGTCCTCACTCCCAGCACCTCAGACTGTGACCTTATGTGGAAATAGTGTTGTTGCAGGTATGGATGAGGTCATCCTAGAGTAGAGTGGCCCCCTAATCCAATATGACAGGTCCTCATCAAAAGGGAGTATATGCTTACAGATCCTCATGCGGAATGCCACACAAAGATGAAGACTCAGCGCGAAGCTTCTATGAAGCAAGGGATGCCAACGATCGCCACACCCCCAGAGGCTAGGCGAGAAGCCTAGGACAGGTCCTGCCCTCAGCACCCTCAGAGGGGACCGGCTGCGCTGGCACCATGCTCTTGGACTTCCAACCTCCAGAACCCTCACACTAGCCCCCCAGTCTGTGGTACTTGTTGCCGTGGCCTGAGCCGACCAATACAATCAGAGATGCTGGAGAAAGCCTTCCTTCCCCTCTCCTCTCCTGCCCCCAGGACTCCACCCAGGTGATTCAGGTAGTGGGACGAAGAGCAGGTAAAGCTCCTCAGAGGAAGTGGTTTTGGAGCCCAGTCTGGCTTCATATGGATCTGGCTACTTCTATGGACCAGGAAGTCCTTCCTTCTATCCCACCTAAATTCCACTTGCTGCAACTGCAACCCTGTTCGTCTTATTTTGTCCTCGAAGGACACACTGGTCAACCAGAACCTCTACCTCCAGAAAGCAGTCTTTTTTGTTTGTTTGTTTTGTAAAGGTTTTATTTATTTAATTGTCAGAGAGAGAGAGAGAGAGAGAGGAAAAGATAGCAAGCACAAGCAGGGGGAACGGGAGGCAGAGGCAGAAGCAGGCTCCCTGCTGAGCAAGGAGCCAGGTGTGGGACTTGATCCCAGGCCTCTGGGATCTTGACCTGAGCTGAAGGCAGATGTTTAACTGACTGAGCCACCCAGGTGTCCCTAGAAAACAGTCTTTCGTTTCCTCCTGGTTATAGACCGAATCTTCTTCCCACAACAGCTGACTGTTTCCACCCTCTGCAAGGAGGTAAACCTGTGGCGCTCCATGGCAATGCCCCCCTCCCCATGTCCAGACCCAATCCTCCAAACATCCGTGTAATGACCTTTTCTCCCACCTCCCGGAGCAGGCGACACAGGAGGTGGCCTCCTCCCTGCCGCCCGCCCAACCCTCTCCAGCCTCCCTGGCCCCTAGCACACAGGCCGTCCTTCCCAAAGATGGTGCTCGTTGATGCCCTCCCATATGCCTTCTCTCCACACACAGCGAGGAAAGAAGTCATGGGGACGGCTGCAAAATCACGGTGACCGATGAGAGGGCCTGATTGCTTGTGCATAGCTGCTGAAAGGGGTCTTGACATTTTAAGTGCTCGTCAGAGTGAGGAATGACAGCGGCAGACAATGAGACACTTCCTCTTTGCCTTTTGCTGGCTATTAATAAGTGTTGCCGGTTCTGCAGATGTGGGAGAGATTCTGGGCCACCGGGCTGGGTGGGCTGAGCACTTTTTCCTTGTTCTGTCTATCTCCCAGTCCCCAGTCCCTCCTCTCGCTGCTGCCTCCCCTCCCCTCCTCCAGAGCCCTCAGTCTCCTTCTCTCCTAGGCTTGGCCAGGCTGTTTCTCTTGGAGTCAGATTTGTTAGTGCTCGGGAAATGTCATTAGGCAGCTGGTCTCCGACCCGCTCTTGGCTCTTTGCTAGAATCCAATCCTTTCCTCTTCCGGGATTCGACCACCTGCCAAATCTCACTCGCTTCCCCCAGGGTTGGGGACGAAGAGAAGGAGTGTGGTGGGCTGGCAGAGAAGCCAGAGAGGGAGAGAGTCAGGAACTGGGGACAGGGTGGCCTGGAGGGGGTGGGGAGGACAGGGGAGTTCAGAAACAACAGGAGTAGTTTCTTCCTCCCTGCCCCCCTCCCAGCAGCACCGACTTCAGAGAAGCCACAGCAGTTCTGCCCTCCTCCACAGCCCACTCAGGGAGGGGTGCTGTCACCTGGTCCCAGGGAGAGTGTTGGCTGAGCACCTCCAAGAGGCCATTTGGTTTCCCGAGTTCCCTACCGGGTTTCCTGAGTCTCGCTGCTCATCCTTCTAGAGCCCACTGTCTCCCCAAATTAGCGAGATCAACCCTGAAGTTCCTGGAAGTAAGGCGTTTCCCTCAGAGCTAAAACTGGGAGAGTACTTGTCAAACCGGGACCCTTTGTCACTTGACCGAAATCACCCAGGACCTTTGAACTGGCTGCCGGTATCCCTTCTCAAAAGGTTCCTTTTTGGCTTTGAACGCACCCTGCTGGAGCAGGCAAGGGCCATCAAGAAGGGGTGAGAGGATGGGTTGAGATGGGGACGAAAGAGCCTTCAGCCTGGAGCGTCTGGGCCTTGTATGGAGCAGAAGAGAAAAAAGATGTCCAGCTGAGGGCCAGCGACACCTGGAGGTGCCTTCCAAGCCAAAGGCTTCTGTGTCTCTGGGGAAACAAGGCTTGGGGGAATCAAGCGAAATGAGGGGCAGGGCTCCTGCTCCAGGGCCTGCCTCGATCTCTGCTCCCCAGGCCCTCACCCCTCCCTCTTGCTCCCAGCCAGCACCCCCCTCCCACCCAGCTAGCCCCCCTCGCCTGGCTTCATTGGAGTCCAGCTCCAATGCCTTATCCCAAGCCTGCAGCCTTTGGATCTCTTTATTCTGATTCAATTACATACACAATATGAGCTTTGCAAACAGAGAATTACACGCCGCAATAATTGAATTCTGTCTTGGACTTGAAGCTTGCTGCGCTGTGGTGTGGAGCAGCTCCCAGACCCCAGCCTTGCCCCAGGGCCCCACCTTCACTTAGCAAAACGATAACTAACACTTAAACACCATTTTACAGTTGACGGTGCTTCTGCCTCCACCATCTCCTTTGTAAGTAAGTGAAGTAAGCTGTTACATGCCTTTGTTATTTAGCACCCCCTTCTTGCAAGTGGGGAAACTGAGGCATGGAGCATTTATAAGATGCGCTCGAGGTAATGGAGCTGATAATTGTTTCAGAGCCAAGATTCAAATCTAAGTTTTCTGAGACAAATTTCATGGCTCCCCTGGCCCCCTGCCCCATCCAGTCTGACTCACCTTTCCTGCCCACCCTAATTACATGGACCCGGCTCTCCTGGTCCCTTGTGAATCATGGGAAGGAGGATGACTTATCCTCCCTCTAGTAAGTCTAAGCCTATGTGCGATCCCCAGAGCCATGGACCTGATCACCATGCACCAAAGCCACTGTTTCTAGACCCACCGGATCACCCCCGACAAAGTTCGCGGTGGGAGGTCCTCAAGGGGGTGCTCTTTCTCTTGGTCTACCAAACCTTTCCCCTGTAGGACCAACACAACAATGACTTTCAGTTCTTTTCTCCTGCCTTTCCTTTCAAGTTAAGCCAAACAGAGTTAATTCCTGAGAGAGCCACCTGCCGTGACCATGACAGCGGGTCCCGCCGCCGGCATCACGTGCCCTCATGGAGGCTGATGGAGCGTGCGCTCTGGGCCAGGCATTTCTCCTGGACACTCCATCCTCATGAGTGAATGAGATAGGGATGGTTATTTCTGTTTTGGAGATGACCAACCGGGGCTTAGAGCAGCCAGAACACCTTGCCCAAATCTCTGGGGAGTAGGGACTAGACCCTCCTCGCAGCCCACCAACCGCAGTGTGCACTTTAGCCACGGTGCCCCTTCCTTCCTCTCTAATCCAGATCAATCTCCCCTTTGAACTGGACTATTGAACTCCCTCCCTAATGGTCTCCTTGACTTTGGTCTTATGTCCACTAAATCCATCATCTGTGCTCAGCCAGAGGATGATTTAAACATCTCTAACATGGCCATTTCTGGCTCCAAGAAAAATTCCAAAGCTCCCAACTATTTACAGAAAAAGAAAGAAAAAAAAAAAGCTCATGCTCAATGGAGCACTGAACAAGGTGCTCTGTGATCCCTGCATATGTCCTCCTGAGCCTTCCCTTCTGACTTCCCCTGCTCTGTACTCCTTAGCTCTGTTAAACTGCTCAGGGTTCCTTTATTGCGAACACCAGGAGGTCTCACACCTCAATGTTTCCTGGAGGCTTCTCCTCCTCCTGGATCTCCCATCCCACTTTTCTTATCTGGGCTTGATTTACTTCTTCATCAAGGCTTTGCCTAGGCCTCATCGTCTCCAGAAAGCCTTTGCCGACTCTCAGGTGGGCTAACTCCCTAGGCAAAGGTTCATAGCCCCCTGTGCACTGCTCTAAGAGGACAGTTACTGCCTCATGTGTCGGCGACCTATAGCCCTGCCCTCCGATCCTGGACGGCAAGTTCATTATCCAGGGACTGGATTGTTCTCTCTGTGTGCCCCTGCAGCTAACACAGTTTCTGACTCAGGGCAGTCCTTACCCACCTGTCGACAGTCTTGAAGTCACTACATTTAGGTGATGACGTCAGCGTGATCATATTCTTCTAAATTCCTGACCCCCAAAGATTTTCCATGATTTCCTGACACTCTGAATATAAAAGGGAGGATTTTCCTAAGTGGCCTGGAGTTGTATGTACCAGTGGAAACTGTCTCTTAGAGATGCAGGAAAATCCTAGAGTAAGAATGTCTCTACTTATGAATCAATTGATTCCCTTAAAAGGTCCTGGAAAATGGGAAGGAAAATTTGATATTGTGCAAAGTGCACCTGTCAGTTGGAGGCTACTCTGACACAAAGCTGGCAGACGAGTCAGAGAAAGCAGTCTTCTTTCTCCTAAGAATATGCCAGGCGTTATAGTCATAAAAGGAAACTTGGAGAAATGAAGACATTTACCACACTCCTGATTTGGAAGGTTCAGTATTGCAAAGATGTCAATTCTCCCCAAATAGATCTATAAATATTTAATGCACTTCCAATCAAGATCCCAATAAAGTTTTTCATAGAACCTGACAAGCTAATTTTGAAATCCATATTGAAAAATAAATACCAAGAAAATCAAGATAATTAAAAGAAAGCAAAAGGAAGGGAGATGTGCCCTCTCAGGTGCCAAGCATACTATAAATTTAGAGTAAAATTCTGCAGTATTGACCCAAAAATAGGCGAATAGGCTTATAGACTGGAATACCAGCCCTAGAAATAAATACATGCATTTGCCCAGCACATGGGACACGCTGAATAAATATTTGTTGGGTAAATAAATAAAGGTGGCATTTCACATCAATTGGGGTGGGACAATTGACTATTCATTAGGGGGAAAAATAGAACTAAATTCTACCAGGCACAAAAATCAATTCCAAGTAGCTTAAAAACCAAAGCATAAAGATATTCATAATATTTAGAAGAGACAATAGAACAATTTGTTTATAACCTTAGAGTAGGGATGGCCTTCTAAATAAATGAAAATATGCAAAATATATAGAGCAGGGGTTGGCCCGCCACTTATTTTTATATAAAAAACTATTGGGACACAGCCACATCTCTTGCTTATGTATTGTTTCTGGCTGCTCTTGTATTATATGGTGGAGTGGAGTGCTTGTGGCAGGACTTGTAAACTGAAAATATTTACTCTCTGGCTGTTAGCAGAAACTGTCTTGACCCCTGACACAAAGTGAAAAGATTAATAAATATAACGACATCAAAAATGAAAACTTAGCTGTCACAGTAATGCCACGAACAAAGTTGGAAGGGCAAAACATAGACTTGGAGAAAATATTTTCAACATATATAACAGACAAGAAATGATCGGTATCGAGGTTATGTGAGTACTGCTTACAAATTAGGGAGCTGCTCTAACGAGAAAGAGACAATCCCCCCAGAGAAGAGTGGGCAGAAGATATGAATAGGCAAATCACAGAAGACATTAATGTGGTCACTAGAAACCAGAAGAAATACTCAACCTCATTGGTTTTTAATCACTCAAGATCCCAGCAGGAAATAGAGGGTAAAATTAGGCGATTGGAGGAAAGTTTAATGAAGGGGCTATATAAAGGTGGGGCCAGATTTAAATAAGCAAACAACAGAGGGGACAGTGCCCTGAGCCAGTAATCTTATATTATGCATATTTTATGTCATATATATTTACTAGAATAAAATAGTAGGTATGTCCTCCCCCTCCAAAAAGGTATTAAAAACCCAACTCTATGATGTCTAAATCTATTTTAATAAAGACAGAGGTGGTTGAAAATAAAAGACGTAAACTGCAAAGAATAAGCAGAAAAAAGTAGTCATGGTCATATCTATTAGAAAAAAAACAGGTTTTTGAGACAAAAATACTACTGAGATTAAAAAAGACATGGAGTGATGGGTCAATCCATCAAAAAACCTCATAATTTTAAATGTCTACGTACCTAATAACAGAGCTTCAAATATAGAAAATGAAAATTGATAAATCTAAGTGGAGAAATAAAGAAATCCATGAATATAGTTTTTTTTTATTTTAACAACTTCTTCCCAATAATTGATAGAGAAAGAAGCAAAATAATGCCAGAGATATACATGATTTGATAAGTGGAAATTGTCACTACCTTAAGGCTTGAAGGTGCAAGGGAGAGTAGAGAGCTGGGCGAAATGTATGGAGAGAGCTGATGGCAGGAGCTGTAGATTTGGGTCCAGGGTTGCACTAACCCACGGGGACCTGGCAGAGAAGGAAGAGAAGGAACACATTCTTCAACTTCATTCTCTTCCTGTCCTCTGGATCTTCTATTGGCTGAATCCAGCTGGAAGATGAAGATACAAGGAGCCTGTTGGGACAGCCCTTCAGGTTGGCTTCCTAGAGAATGGGGTAGAGAAACGTGGAAGGGGCAATGGAGAATATTCAGCACATCAGTAATCAATGAAATGACTGCCATAGCAACGATGAGCTGCCACTTTTATTTTTTATTTTTTTAAGGATTTTATTTATTTGACAGCGAGATAGAGAGTGCACGAGTAAGCAGAGCGGTAGGCAGAGGAAGAGGGAGAAGTAGGCTCAGTCCCAGGACCTTGGGATATGACCTGAGCTGAAGGCAGACGCTTAACTGACTGAGCCACCTCGGCACCCCAAGATACCACTTTTAACCCAAAAGAATGGGAAATATTTGCCAGAGAAACATACTCTCATACACTGATGATGGAGAATAAATTGGGTCAACTGCTTGGGAGTCCAATTTTTCACCTTCCATTTAATTTTAAGTATGTATATGTGATGACCCAGCAATTTCACTTCTCTGGGTCTAGAGAAATACTTGCACTATTGCTCAAAGAGATATGTACAAATTTGCCCATTACAGCACGGTTTCTAAGTGATAAATGGTATATATCCCAGATTCCTACCAACGAAGGTCTAGATAAATTATATTATAGTCAAATAAATTATATCATAACCAGAAGACAGAATACTATTCATACTTGAAAAGAATAGGATAAATTCTAATATACACCACTATGGGTAGCTCTCCAGGAGGTATTATTAAGTGAAAAATGGAAGTTGTAAAACAATAATATGTATAGTATTTTATATATATATATAAAACATATGTAGAATAATCATTTTATACAATAAGACATCTGCATCAGTGTAAATTTGTGGACATAGTCTAAAGGGATATATCTCATAATTAATTATGAGAAGATGGTCAATTTTTTAAAGAAGTATGTACTTATTTATCATTTGTGAGGCGAAAAAGTCGTTACCACCACCAGTGGCAACAAAGGAAGACGACTAGCTCGGCTGGGATGCTGTATCTGTCACGTGAAGCCTTCTGGTTCTGTCTATCAGAATTCCTCCCTCCTGTGCACCATCTGGACCAGACATCTCTGTTCTAGAATGTGCCACAGTCTTATACTAGAGTTCATGGTTTATGTGTCTGCTTTCCCTTCTCGGCTACAATCTCCTTGAGTGCAAGAACTGTGCCTTTGTGGCAGACATTCTTTGCTTTCTTTTCTCATCTTTTTCTCTTTCTGCCAGCTGTTCAACTTAAGTCCAATCCATAGGCGACAGCCATGCCCTCCAGGAACGATGCTTGTCAATAATAAGTACCTGGGCAACTGGCCCAAGTTGGACCAATTAGTGACTCTTTCTGGAAAATGAGGACCTGGGAGAAAGACCTTCAGTATGTCAACTGCCATGTTCCCAACTTTGGGGACAGGAGAAGCAGACAAAGCTAGTTCCGAAGAGCAGGAGTAAGAAAGAGAATGAAAAGATGTGCAGAAGGGAACAGAGATATGAACCCTGCTGGTGTTTGAGGACCCGACTCTGGCTTGCTTCAGCAACATGTCTGTACCTTTATATAAAAGTCATCCTGCACCTTTATAAATGCCCATCGTTTTTACCAATGTCTCCAATTAGTTTCTATTGCTTGTAACCAGAAGAATTCTAATTAAGAGTGAAGAGCTGTTCACTTTTGTGTCTCCCACTGAACCTACCTCATAGCAGAGCCTGCTTCCTGGTAGATGCCCAAAAATCGTTTGCTAAAGTAGGCCAACTGAGGCTTTTATTCCTGCCACAGAACCCGCACAGGTGCCCACCTGGCCTCGGTTCGATACTTGCGTGGTTCTGGCTCCCCGTCTCCCAAGACACGCCAGCCCACTGATAGGCAGCTCCAACAATTGTGCCGTCCCACCCCCAGGGTCCCTCCTCACCATGACAACTCTGCGAATGGGAAGTCTCCTCTTTTCTGAGCAAAACATCTCCAGTTTCACTTATTGTTCCCCATAAGGCACTCTTTCTACACCTTTATTTCCCTGATCGCACTCCTCCGAACAAACTCCCATTTGTCAGTGTCTCTCTTAGAATGGAGTGCCCCAAATTGACTCTTCAGATTTGAAGCTCTTGTGGCCTGTGAGTGATAGCATGGAGATAGCCAGACTCCACAGGGCTGAGAATTGGTAAGGGGCTATATTATTTTGCTGAGTATTTAAAACAAATTAGTATTTGCAGAAACTACTTAGAAATTGCTCTGATCTATGCATTCTTTGCCATTAAAGGTGAATCTAAAATTCCTCAATACCCAGACTTTGGTTCGCTGATGTGAAACCTTAAGTACAAAGTGTTATCAAGGCACAAAGCACACGTCTCCCCAGTCAATCCCACAGTCTCTCCGTGACTCTGAATCACTCACGGCTGAGGGGCAGCTGGCATCCCTCTAAGTTGGAATTGAGCTGTAGACTCTGCAAAGCCAAGTGGCAAGCAGGATTGTCAGCGCATCCTAGAGCATGGAGGATACCTTAGAGGGATCGCCTCATCTAATCCCTTCATTTTATAGATAAGCCACCTTAAATCCATTCTGGAGCATGCAGGGAATTAATAAATTAATAATTAATAAATAAATACAATAAAGTAAATTTTACCCGGGGGGAAGCCAACGCAAGGCCATTAAATGGCCAACGCGAGAGTGTGCAGTAGGTTGGGCGTTTATAGTTCTCTCCTCCACACTTTGTGAGATGAAGCCAGCAGCCCGTAGGGGCAGCTCTTAGGTGCAAAGAAGCTTCTCATCTTCTCTCCGAGGACAGCAGGCACAGACTAAGGGCCATTTGTTAACAGCCAGAAATCCAGAAAGCAGCTGAACTAATCCAAGCTTACAATTAGGGAGAAGCTGTTAGCCAGCCTGGCCACCCAGAGCTGGTCTCCCGCCGTGCCCGCTTCCCCAGAGGAAGTGCAGCGAGCCAAATCAGTGTTAGAGTTAAATTCTTCCCTCTTCTTCCGTGTGGCATCTGTGAGACTGTAAGGGACAGCAATCGATTAGAGCACAGTATGGGCTTTACGCGCATGTGCGAAATCTCTTCACTTCTCCAGAGACTCTAGAATCTAGAATTATATATATTAGAATATAGAATCTATAGACTCTAGAATCTAGAATCTCGTCTTCTCTTGCAGTAAAGGCTTTAGGAGACCAGGAGAGATGTCTCTCGACGCAATGACCAGACAGAACAAACCATGCTCTCTCTGATGACTCTTCTCAGCTCCGGTATCTCTGGTCCATGGAGGAGAACTTTTTGTACGGGGAGAACAAGCAAACCCTTTAACTACAGTCACCGTAGGGTGGCCAGAGCAAAGCTTGGAAGCTGCACGCCATTTACAAAGTAGAGTGGCTTCCAAGGAAGAGCCCTGGTCAGCTCCTCCCCGTTCCTCAGTGTGGCTCAAGGATGGCTGGAGACAGCATGGTTCCTGGAGATGAGCTGAGATCCATGTGGAGTTCCAAGGGTCTGACACTCCGTTTCCTCCCTGAGAAGTGACAGATGAGGACACCGTGGGGGTCTTGGAAAACAACACGTGTAAATTGTATGACAGCTCACAATGGAGGTAACTGGGAAGAGACAGGACAGCAAGATAGCTGGCCAAATGCAGAAAGTTCCGGACAGCAGGTCTATTCTAAAGAATTCAGACTCCGAGGGAAGGTGTGACTCCAACCCTACACCAGCCTCTTACTTCCCCGCTGCCCTCCCGGCATCCTTTCCAAATGCAATATACCTCTTTAGTTCGTGGCTTTGCTTGGGTGCCCAGTTTCCGATGTCTTTCAAAAATAACATTTATCTGGCTTTGAAGGTCTTATTCTGAGGACATTTCTTATTTTCCTTCTTTCTTCTTTCAAAAAGAAAGAAATAAAGAAAAAACAGCAGCTTTGACTAGTCTGAGGGTGACACGCCTGATTTTTATGCAATGTTGCAAGTGCCTTTCAGCGACACAATGGCAGGTTCTCTGACAATGTCATGAGTCTATTCAAAACAAGCGGCATGCCAGTCAGGGGCCTGGGCGTGTGCACAGTGCTTGTTCTCCTTAGTGATAAGGCATGTTAGATTTTCCCATTCTATTTGAGAAATAATTCTGGTCTTTTTTAAGTCCCCTGCTTTTTTGATTATTTTTTTCTTGCCTCTTTGCTGAACAATAGGACCTGTCCCTGTTTGATTCCTTCCGTGATGCCTGTGCGGTAACAACTTGAGAAAGAGAGAAAAGGAGAGAGGGGACAGGGCTGGGGGTTGGGGGGGGGGTTATGATGGCTTAACAATCCTGCCAGGTGCTGGCCAGGAGAGGGGCAGTGTGACGAGGGGCTAAGAGATTAGCACCGATAATTTTGTTGGGTTGATTTGTATGGTCTCTCGGAAAGAGGATGGGTTAGTTATCTATGGGGCATCCTGCTCCCTGGCTGCCCTACCACAGCTAATCCTCTCTCTCCTTTTAGCAGGTGTGCGCGCCAAGAATGGGCGTGCATGCTTCGGTCCCCTGCTGAAGCATGATGGATAAAAGGAGGGGAAAAAGGAGAATGGGGATAGGGATAAGAGTTCAGGGGGTGTGAAGTCACCCAGCTTTGCCGATGGAGAGAAAAAGACCCCAGCTACCATCTCTACCCAGCAGGCTCCCCAGCTGGGACTTGCTGGTTTTGATTTTCGTGTCTTCAAATAGACATGTCTTCCCAATTGGTGTTAGCAGTTAGCTCTTGCTGTGTGATAAACCACCTCAACACTCAGTGGCTTAAAACAACCACCATTTCCTTAGATGACAATTCTTCAGAACCTGCCCGGCTGGGTTGGACTTGGCTGATCTCGGTTGGGCTCACGGATGTGCAGGTGGATTGGCTGGGGCCTGGCCCACGTGGTGCCATCACACCCCTGGGGGTTGGCTGAAGCGATGACTCCTGGGCCATATGTCTCTCATAATCTAGCGGCCAGCCTGGGGAGCTGAGTTCCAAAAGCAGCAAGAGGGCAAGACCAGAATCCCGTGAGCTTTCCAAGCTCCTGTTCACATTGACCAAAGTCATGTGACCATAACTCAGCTCAAGGAGTAGAGAAATGACCCCTGGACTCCGCTTCAGCATCAGAGGCCAGAGGGGCAGAATTGTCGGCCATTTGTTCTTTCATCTGCTACAACACGAATAGCCTTTTCCCTCTGTGCCCCCACCCCTCGTGAGGACAGGTACACCAATATTTGATTTACACATTGGCTTTGAACCTTCAGGAGGGCTCCCGTCTTGACTACAACACCAAAGTATGCTCCTGTCATTCACTCTCTCCGCATTTCTGATAACTGGTGCCTTTCTCTTGCTAGCTTTCCTTTCTGCGTGAGTCTAAACTTGCTAGCTTTCCTTTCTGCGTGAGTCTAAACTTTCTATTTTGTGACCGAGGAAGCCGGGGCCCAGAAAGGAGAAAGGAGTCATGCAGCATGGCCCGTCAATCAGGGGACCACCTAAGACCCCATCCTCCCAATTCTGACACCTCAGGAAATTACCACCTGCCTCTCTCCCCCGACACCGGAAGAAGTGGAGAATGCCTCCAAGTCGCACAAGAGTGTTTTTTGCCCTGTTACCAGAAACAGAGTCAAAGTGATTTTCACACCAAAATACAAAACAAAAAGAAACAGAGCCTTGAAGGGATGTAGTAGATGATCTCAGGCTTCTGAAATGAGTAGATTACCCCATTTGGACAGATTTCTTCTGGATTTTCTGGCAGCTGAGGCAAAAGAGGAATATTCATTGAGTTATACAGTTTTTTTCTTTTTTTTATTTCCTAACAAAAGAAAGCAAACAAACTCATCTGTTGAGACAATTTATTTCACTGGCATGAAACTCAAGCAGACATTTACTGGACATATCTCTCTCCGTACAGAACATTGAACAGCATTCTGGACACCATCCTCCTTCGCAGTTCCAAAAGCACATTTATTTGCTGTACACCCCTGCCCCTTCCCTGTGGGGTCTGACGTGGGCTGCTGCCCACAGTGGGCGCTCAATCAATGCTTTGGGCTGATTGGTGACCGGCATCGGCCATCTGGACTCCATGCGGGGAGCTGAGTCTCTAGCCCTGGGTGAGTACACAGAGCTATCTGAAAGGCTAAATTAATTGATTTAGTATCAATTGGGCTGCAAAGCTCTGTTCAATACTCCGAGAATCCACAGATCCTTCAGCTGTAGAAGGCCTTCACATTCCATCCGGGTTTCCTCTAAGCAGCACAAATTTGTAAAATCGCCGTGCAGACCAGCCAGACCCCTAGCCGCCGCCCACCATCCACACACCGGAGGCTCTGGGCAGATTCTTTCACCTGCCTCCTCCAGTTGTTAAAATGCAGATTGCAATTCAGCTGGTGTGGGATAGGAGTGTGAAAGTCTGTATCTCCAAGAAGCTCCCAGGCCATGCCAGGGCTGGTGGCCTAGGGACCACACCATGAGCACACCCAGAGAAAAAAGGACCCATTTTCCACTGATGGAATACAGCTCTGTGGTTTATAGCTGGCCCTGACCTTCAGAGCAGGTGGTGAAGGGAGGGCAAAGCGTGTAGAGAGGGGCTTCCTAGCCCTGAACACCTACCGTCACCATGGTTCTTTCTGGAATTCAGGGTACAAGGAGGTTGAAATGAGGGGTTGAACTTTACATCCTGCCCCTGGCTGGCCTACCGCCAGATCTGAAGGAGGTGGGCTCTGAAGCAATCTGGCTCCCACCACATGAAACCAACAAATACAATCACACAGGGATGTACTGTTTACTGAGCTCTTAGTGTAACACACAGTGTAGACATTTTTGCGGACACTTTTTAATAGATGGAAAAGCCAGAGGCACAGAGAAGTCAAGCACGCATCCTAAGGTGCTTTGGTCAGTGAAGGGCAAATCAGACTCAGGTCCTGGGCTCCAAAGTCTGCATCTCTTTCTTTC